>WKFP01013672.1:214236-294154 GCA_011057875.1 Pterocles orientalis
ATCACATTGCATCTTTGTATATAGTATTATTTCTAATATTATTGTAGTTTAGTAATTAAATTGTCCTTATCTCAACCCACGAGTCCTCTTTGCCATTTACCTCTTTAATTCTCTCCCCTATCATTGGGTGGGGGCAGGGACTGTGTGAGCGGGTGTGTGTGGTTTGGCCCCCAGCCAAGGGCCAACCCATCACATTAGATCAATTGTCTTTGCAGTTCCCCATGAGTGAATGTTATATACATTCACTAACTGATTGTCTTAACTGTTGCCAATTAGAGCTTAAATGTCTAATTAACAAGAAATAGAGTTCTCCACTGTTGACTCTGACCAACAACTCTACCTGTACAACACAATGAGATGAAGAAAGAGAGAAAGTGGAAATGAGATGAGCTTAGGAATGTCTGGCCAGCATTAACATATATACACATATATACAGGTACATACATATAGCAAGGGTTTTAATTCTCCTGGTTTATTTCTCTATACATAATTTCTTCTAGAATACACCATCGCTGATTTCTACTGATTTTTGCTTTATTTCTATTGTCTTCTCCTAGAAAATACAATCACTTCCTGAATATAAAGTAACTGTGAAATAAGAACTTGTCTTCTATCCAGAGTCGTTTTTGCTACAATAATAATCTAACATATTCATGGTTCTGGTACATAAATGTCTGGAAGCATGCTTGTAAGCAAATAATATATGGAGCCAACTATATTTTTCCTTTAAAAAGAATGTATTATGCATTATTGATATTCCTCTTGCAATAAAAGAGAGAGAAAAAGCAGAATAACAAGCTTTACAATGCAAACTTAGTGGATTCATTGCAAGCCTGAACAGTTCATCAATACAGATTATGAACTACTCAGATTGGCTTTAGAGCCACTAGGCTAAATACGCTGGTAAATACCTTGATCATGAACAGCAGCAGCATTACTCTTCACTGTTCAAAGCAATTTCCACTTGCAGAGGATTAGACTACATTACCACCCAGAGCTACACAAATAAATACAGTTTGGTGCTACCTAAAACTGAAATCTGCTGAGAAAGACATTCAAAACAGGCAATAGATGCAGGCACTGCACATAATTTTTCTGTGTAGATGGATGATGCACCAGAGATGAGCTCTTATCATAGAAACAACAGTAGCAGATGTCAGTGAAATAATATTTAGCAATGACACAGACATTCTACAAAAGTCAATGAGGAAAAAAAAATCTTCTCAGGTACATGTGTATGTTGTTAATCATAATTAAGGCAAGTGTGACAGCTTCTTGGCAACAGACACTGAGTTCCCTTCCCTGACAAACAAATCCTGCAGGAATACTCTCCCTTTCATTATCTCAAGCCTGCAGTTCTTTACACTAATATCCTCCACTTGGAACACTCCAAGTCACAGGGAAACTTTTGTTTTGACAATTGGGTTTTGCTCGATAATCATATTATGACCTCCACAAAAGAAAGGATCAAGTTTCTCATTAGTAAAGTAAAAAGAGCTTTAAAAGCTAGTAATAAAAAGAAGCACATATACTATTGTAGACAGGGGTGGGAGAGCAGGGACAAAAGAGAGATTCACAGCATCCAGATTAGGGACCTGACACTATCCATACCCTCAAAGAATATTCAGAGCGTCAAGTATAAGAACAAAGCATGACTACCCTAAAAGCAAGTGAATTACAGTTCCTCTGAATATGTATATATACTTGCATGATACAGTATCTATAATACCTAAAAAGGAGCACCTATATGTAAATATCTCCAAGAAAGCAATTTCTAGGTATAATTCGTATTGACCTTTCAGTAACTAGGGGATTTCCCATTCTTCAACAATAACAAAAAATTGATGATTTGGAAGGAAGCAAGCAAGCATTTCCAGAGAACTTTTTTTTTTCTTTTAAAAAACCTTTTTGATGGCAAGATTTTGGCCAGCTGCAAGTTTTTCATTCAAAACAAGTCACACATTACCATGATTCATTATTTTTTTTTCATAAAAGGAAAAAGGTTGATTAAAGAATACTGAACCATTTAAAGAACACACTATAAATGCATTTATTAGCTAAAAGGGTTGCAAAGAAACAGGGTTGTGATTCTAAAAGAAGGTGTAAATGCCACAGAGAGAAAAGAACTCCCTAACAGTATGTCTAACTATATTACCAATAATTATATCTCAGTAAGCAGGAAAGTACAATAGAACATCAGCAAAGCTTCTCACAATAAATTGCACAAGTTTATGGAACAATCTCTTCACGGAAGTGTACAGAAACTCCCCATATCATCTAAAAGACATAAAACACAGGAGACAAACACACGTTCACAACGTGTTGTGGGGACAATATGAGCTGGAAGAGAGATGGATGGACTGGTCTTTTCCATTTCTAAGTGCTATGCCATGAGCCTAGGAGTGGGGTTTAAAATCACCACCTCTGCTGGCTTCCAATTTTGTTGCCTGTTCCTGGCTGTATCTCATGTTAGTGAGATCCCATAGGGTTTAGCAATTAGCATGAGGAAAGCAGTATGATAATCAGAAGAAATTAATGGTTTAAAAACATAATCTTATACTTCCCCTGAGACTTGTTCCATGCAACTCGATTCTCAAAGAAAAGAAAAAAAAAAAAGAACAGGTAATTGATTCTTATTAGGAGAATGATCTGCCACAAAATGCTATCCCTGTGAAAAAGATGTTAATTTTAAAGTGCTCTCAGAGTCAGTGTGAGTCTAGTCTCTGACTAGCTTTCTAAGGAAGAAAGGCTAGGATCCTCCATGCTGCCCTTCTCCTTTGCACCCACTCTGAACAGCTGAGCTTGACATGGGTCTTCATGTGCTAACAACCAGCACCTGAAAAAGGGAGCAGGATGTGACAGGGAAACAGCAATCTTTAGGTTTTTACTAGGAATTTGAATGAGAAAGGTGGAAATGAGCATGCACCAACGCCACATTTTTGTTATCTGTACAATACAGGTAGTTATATGGGCAGCATTTCTTCTGCTAACTTGTTCATTAGCAGTCCCTGCCCACACAGAGGAGCCTGCCTCAAACATTTGCTCAAGTCGAAGAATAAGGATGCATGCAAAATTATGTTGCTCAGTTTCAGAGACTTCACAGCAAAAACTAACACTGTAGTGCATCTTCCCACAACTGAACATCAGCTCGCACAGCAGAAAACCTATTTGGATGTCTACGTGAAACAGCACCACCTGGTGATCTTTGTCATAATGACAGCATGTCTTTCAATGGGTACTCAAAAAAATTGCATTTGTCTCTTTTCTTTCAACATTGTAAGATAAGAAGATTTTAAAAAGGCAGAGAACATTTCCAATCCTGAAAAGCTGTAGTTAAAATTTTAGAATTTATATAAAATGTAAAAAAGTGAACATTAATCTAAATCTCAACACCACAAAATATTGTGGACAATCTTAGAGTAAAAGTGGTAAAGTAAACTAAATTCTGCAAACAACTCAGTTAATATAGTTTTAAGTCCTTCATTTTTCAAGGCCAGGCTGGATGAGGCTTTGAGCAACCTGGTCTAGTGGAAGGTGTCCCTGCCCACAGCAGGGGGGTTGGAGCTAGATGATCTTTAAGGTCCCTTCCAACCCAAACCATTCTACGATTCTATGATTTTCCTCTTTTCCTCTTTGACTGAAGTTTTGAAGCAGTGAAATTAGCCATCCACATCCACTAATTTTACAAAAGATGGTGAATTCCATTCAGGTGTTTGAAAATGTTAATTTATACTCCCATTTTGAACACAGCTGCATCCCTAAGAACCATGAATAGCAGGGCTCCTGTCCCTTTGTGAAGTTCTGCATTCTCTGCCCCCCCATCCCGGTTCCCCATGTAGAAATTTTGTCTTTCTCCAGACAAGATCTCTCCCTAACTTTACACACTGTTCTCTGTCAAAACACAACCTCCCACTCTTTCTCCCATCAGTCTACTCTTCCCTTCTACATCAAGTCATTGCCTCATGACCACTTGCCACAAACCCATCCTTTCCACAGCAGAGAGACAACAGTCCATCTCCCTGCAGGAGAGGTGGCTATAGGTGCTTCCTCAAGAGGCTCATGCTGTCAGTCCTTCTGCTGGCTGGGACACGAGGGCATGGACACAACACTCGCATCACAGTATGTACCCACTAACCCCTGGGAAAGCTGAGCTGCAGAATATTAACCTGAAGAGGCCTAATTTGAAGGAACATCTCAGGCATCAGGAATCCCTGCATTTCTAAATAACAACATCACCTGATTTTAAAAACATAGCTTCCGCACTTCACAGACTTGGAGCCCTCTTACAGTCACCGGCTTGCAGCATCACGCCCTTAACAGCTCCAAACAAAGCATCTTTAGTATCAGTCTGGGAAAAAAAACAGAAGAAATACTGTATTCAGACAGATGTCAAAACAGTTCCAATATGCTGTTAGCTTCTGACACATTGGTACTCTATTTAATTATCAAGGATTTTTCTAAGTTATTGCAACAGTAAGCAGCAATTTTCAGACTTCAGAATTAGGGGCAGGCTGTTAAACACCCACTGTACTCCAGCATTCTTTTACTTACCATCTAGTTCATATTTCTATGACAAATACTATGTTCAACTTGTAATTTTCTAATCAACTGAAACTGCAAAATACTGATTAATCTAAATGATAACATAATCATAATGAAAACAGATGCGCCACTGATTGAAGGCAGATGCAATCTGAAGAGAGTGATTTGTGCCTTAAAAATGGCATTCTTGGAATAACAACAGGGAATCTAAAAGGATTTTTAATGCTAATGTTACAGTTGATAACTAAATCATATGACATACATCTATTTAGAAAGATATGGGTAAACAAGACCAGGGTGGAGTTTTCTGGCACAGAATCTCTTAATTCTTTGTCTAAGAAGTCTCATGGATGAAGGAAAAATAATTCAGTAAAGGATTTCCATTATTAAAATGTCTTGTCTACCTCCCTTTCCAAATTTGTCCAACCATGTCTTCTACCAAGATAACTTGAAATTTCTGAGTTGTTTTCTGACCTGGTAAAGGAAATCTAGTTTCTCCCAAATTAGCTTTTGGTCATCTAGAAGAAGAAACACATGTTATGTGTCATGACTGATCTAGAAATCATAAGACTAAGTTAAAAATTATGGGGAAGGCTTTCTAATTTTTTTTATCTGGTCCTGACTTAAGTTGGGCTTTCACAACTCCCAGCATTTCTCCTCATTCCAGGTATCTAATTACTTTTTTTTTTTTATAATTGTTTTTAAATGAGTAGCAATGCACTCAGGGGACAATAAAAAAACAACCAAAAGAAACCAAACAAAAACCTAGACTAGAATTATGTGTCAACAAAATCACTAAAGCTAGCAACATTGTAGTCTAAACTTTCAAAGAAATCAACATTTTTGTAGTTCTGGCCCTTTGTAGGTCTATATTCCATATTTCAAAAAATATCAGCAACTAAACTTTAAAACTTAACTAAGAGTTTAAGAGACCTGGTTTAATCTAAACATAAGTTGTCTGTAAACTAACAGAGGGAAAAAAACGCAAATAACTTATCCATTAAGTTCCAGTTTTGAAAAGGAGGGACTGAACACCACAGCTACAGAACACAAGCCTAAGATCACAAAGCACTGAGACATGCACATGCTCTGTTGTGGCAGTTCCAGCACACATCCTGCTTCCAAGCGACACTGAACATGCCATTCTCCCTTCCTTATGTCCTAAGCTGTTTGATTCAGGCCATGGGAAATGAATCTAACTCTACATTTGTTCACAGACACACACATTTTAAATGTGCCAGAAAACCATTTGTAACGCAAACAGCATATCATAATATCACAAAATGAACTCCCCACCTCATTTATGTAATCCCTCTTTCCTCAACGGAATCCAACATAAATAATTTAATTCCCGCTGCCTAAATTCCCTTTTTGGTAGCTGAATATTGTATTAGTGTCCACTACCTTAATCCAAAATGCAGAGTAACTGTACTGTCACAGAAATGAGAAAGGGACACCAATTACAACCGTCTGAGCACTTGGATGTTGCAACAGGCTTTTGATCCACCCTTAGTTCCCTTTGGACTTACCCTTTTTTTGTTGTTGTTTTGTTTCTTACTTCAGCTTCCATGCAGGTTTTAGATTGAGATTCCTAAGTTTACATAACATTAGTTTAGCTCTGATTCAAAGGTGTCTTATCTGATCATATAAACAAAAGACTGAAGCAATTTTAAATTTAACTTCTCTTTAAGTCTTATTACAGAGGAGTCTATAAGAACTACAGATAGGTCATTTTTCTGTTATGATTGTTTCAAATCAGCAAACTGAGTATGGTCATGATGCATTTTGAATTTGCTGTTCAAGCACATTTTATAGACACTTTCCGGTGCTGGAAGGACCCAAAGAATTTTGACTGGTGAAGCAGACCAAACCAACTATTGTCCATCTGCCTCTATAGCAAATAATTTTCAAGGTACAGGTAACTTGGAAGCCATTGAATACTTACCCCTAAACAGATTTTATTAGGAGAAACAAACACCTTGGCATTTCCTTTCTTCAAAATAATCATTGTCTGTAGCATTTGTTATCAGTAGCTGAAGCTCCACACCACACTTCTAGCCTACCTCCTTTTTCTTATTAGAGTCTGTTATCACTATGAGAGCGATCTGTAATCAGATATAGGCTAATCACTCTGATACAAATGCATCAATGCTGAAAATTGTTTCATGTGAAGCCTGAGTTTTCTGAACTTGTGTCTTCCATAATATGAAACAATTAAAGATGTGCTGCATTAATTTTACTAATCTTTAATAAATGATAATTGGAATTAGGTCTCCAAAGGGAGGGTACGAGTGTGTGTTTACCAACAGAAGAATGACAACGATTTATCAGAAATAAAACCAGAATGTTTAGTCCAATTACTTTGGTGGTTGTCTGAATATAACTCACATTTTATTTCAAATTGTTTGTCTAGAAAAACAAGACTGCCACTGGAAACAAGAAATCCCTTAGCTTTCTTCTTTCCGCTGGCAATCTGCTAACAGCAGCAAATTACATTCAAATTGCACATCAACTAGTATTAGTATTAATTGTAAACTAACCTCAGTTCACTTAATTGTGGGCATAATGAAGTATTACAATTAGCCATAATATATTATTTAAATAAGAAATATCAATATTATTTAGAGCAGGTGCCAATTAAGGCAGGCAGTGAAATATGCCACCAAAAAGATTTCAATTAGAAATTCAATTTCAGCAAAGACAAAAGTCGCCATCACTCTGGTAAAATGGCTGAGAGCACTAACGCGCACCACCTTCATGGGGGAAGGGAGGCTAACTTGGAGCTCACCTGTATTTTGCACTATGGGTTTCACAGGAGTTCTGGAGAGGCATGTTACAGACACAACTGCAGACTTATGCGGAACAAGTTAATACAGCACTGTACAGGACGAAGAGATCACTACATAAACCCACCAGGTTCAAGATGCCAGTGTACTGCTATTTGATCTTAAAATTACCTGGGTCAAAGTCTACATTTCATACTGTCACTACTGTTTGAAATTCTCTTTGCTTAAGAACATGCTAAATACAAAACATAGTTTTCAACAGATTTGGATGCAGAAACCCTAGGGCTAAATACATAGGTGATGCTTTTTCAGTATTTTAAAACTTTCAGGATTCATTTCTGGCATCTTATACCAGTTCTCTGCAGTTTGAGCAAAGCACTAAAGGCTGAAGCTGAAATCTGCACTGACGTAAATTTGGATTGAAGATGCTTAGCTCTCCTAAAGAAAATGTATCCAGCAGAACAGTGTCTGCCAAAGTGGAAACAAAGCTGCATTTCTAAAGCAACCTAGACTAATTTATACTAGTTAAACTTTATACTAGAGATGACTTATGCTAGAGCTGCCAAAATCTACATTTCTTAGGTTTCACACATCCTCACTGTTTCATATCTCAGTTTGTAAAATGATAAAGTAAATGTATCCACTTGAGGTTAGCAAACCATCTCAGGAGAAAGTAAAAATAACAAAAATGTTCGATGTGTTCTATGCTTCCTAGAAATGCTCCTGGGTTTTGCTGGACCCTAAAATTAGGGTTGTTGAATGTTGTCAACAACAAAACATATCATAAGTGATTCTTTTAATCTTCCCAGTATTCAAAAACATTAGTCAGTTCCTGACATCATGTTCCAATAACACGAAGTAAGGAAAAGATTTTGATTAGCGAGGAAAAGTTGAAGAGAAAAATTGCAAGCTGAAATATGCTGCAAGTATGCTCAAGTTTCAGCCACAGGCCCACGGTGACAGAACTTTTCTTGCTGTACATTAAGATAATTTCAGTATACTACAATTATGTGCCTAATTAAAATTAAGAAATTAGAACACAGTTAAAAGGAATGATATTTTGCTCACAGCTAATTTCATTAAAGTATTAATGAACAGGACTCATTTTATGGCTAGAGGGCAACTACTTTCTGCAAAGTACTTCTATGCTAGCTAATTTATTCATGCATGAAAAACAATCCAATGAGAAATGAGCGAGCCGGGAACTGCTGGTCCTAATTAAAATATTTAAAACACCACGTCTATTCTGTTCCATCTAGCCAAAGACCTAAGCTAGGAGCCAGCACAATACCAATTAACATGGAATAAGCAAACACACAACACTCACAGATTCTGATTAAAGCGCATACTATTGCACCATACAATATATTGTTCTACACATGTATGTAAATGTTTAATTAACCCATGTCTAAATCCCTGTAATGTTCAGAAAATCCTGAACAAGTGACAATCAGATTGCGTGATGTTCACTTTTATTTATCACAATGCTTTCTTAGCAGACTCATTGGAGTCATCCTGCAATTCAGACAGTAAAGTATTTCTTAAGGGAGGGAGAGGAGGCAGAAGCAGAGGAAAAAAGGAAAAGGTAAAAGATTTTCTGCTCTGCATTTTAGACAGCAATGAGATTGCTGGTTGCCAAAGGCTTGGAAATGGAACACGATGTTGGGTTAGCCTCAGGTAATACAATATTTTTCATTAATAATTGAAGGAAGAGCCTGGGACTAAACCCATTTGTCAGTCTTGGACGGTGGCAACAAAAACAAAATAAAAATGCTTCCTTTATAAACCAGAGAGCTGTTTGTGGGGAAGGAACCCAAGGGATGGTTCCCACTAGAGAAGAACACTGTAAAGGCTCAGAGAGAAGTTGGAGACTTGCAAACTTAATAGAAAGTAGGATCAGAAAAACAGAAAATGCTCTAGACTTTGCTTCACACACAGATGAGAAAAATGTGAGTTCAAGGAGACTTGAAAAAGCAGAAATTTGCCTCAGTTTGCACCATTGTAGGTCTTCCTTTTTGAAAAGTTGCTAGGGTTTTTTCCCCCCTCAGTTAATTTTCAAGCATTTAATGAGTAATCTGGCTCCCCACAGAGGTTTTTCTTCCCTTTTTCTATTCCGTTCCCTTACAACACTCATATGCCAGTTTCTTCATTAAATGCAGCAAATGAAAGAAGTTAAATAGCCTTCCCTTGCTTCTTCTGGCTGATTGGGTAGACCTACTTCCATCCTTCCCTAACTGACAAGATTTGCAACCTGTTGATGGGAGTGTCAAATCAAAAAGAACCCACAGTTGTCAGAAATCACACTAGAGCAGCTTTTATGAAAAGTCTCCTATTATCAAACCATAGAAATCTGTTAGCAGAGCCAGTATTCATTCAAATTAATGTGTGCTCAGTCTTCATGCACGGGCTGCGGACTGGTGAGTAAGACAAGAGTAAGCTCACACACGCTGTGACTCTCCTCATTGTCAGGTATTTTGTGCCCTGGACTTGGTCCTTACCCTTTTCTGATTCAAAGGAAGCCTCTGAGAGCTCTACTCCTTCAGAGAGTCAGGGACACAGAGATACACAGCCAAAAGAGGAATAGTCATGAAGAGGCAGGGAGCTCAGAAAGACTGAGGGTCTGGAAGGCAGATGAAGCTATATGCAGAAGACAATGAAAGTGAAAGGCTGCAAGGAGATTTTAAGGAATATACATAGGCCAAAATGAACTAAAGTTGCTGGCAGAGGGAATGAAGACAAACGTTTGTAGGGGAAGAGAAAAGATCTGAGAAACAGAAGAGAACAGAAAGACAACAAAGCAAACACAGGTGCAAATCAAGTGGAAGCAGACATCCTTAGATCCTTGCTTAACAAGAGACACAAGCACATCTTCCCAGTCCAGGTGAACCAAGAGAACAGAAATGCTAACGAAAGGAGCAGAATAATCACCCAGAAGGAAGTACTGAAATGAACAGTGCCTGTGTTACAGCACTGGGATACAAGTCTGATTGTTCAAATTCAGCTCACGGCTTTGCCATACAATGCTAGGTAGCACACCTAAACCTCTATATGAAAACACCACCTGTGCTTTGATAGTATTAGTTTGCGGTCAGGGAGTTATAACTTCCCACGAAACAGATTTGCACCACTGCAGCCACCACTGCTCCTGCCTGGCCTAGTTCCAGCTGAGATCTAGTTAATTTTCTTCATAGTAGCTAGTATGAGGCTATGTTTTGGATTTGTGCTGAGAAGGAGATTGATAATATACTGGTGTTTATAGTTGTTTCCATTAAATGTTTAATTAAGCCAAGGACTTTTCAACTTCCTGTGCTTTGCTGGTGTGCAGGTGCACAAGAAGCTAGGAGGGAGCACAGTCAAAGCATAAGCCACAATTACCAGCTAAAGATTCAAGTTTAGCTTTAGGACTGAGATCCAAATTGGCCAGTGGTATGCTCCATATTATGTACATCATGCCCAGTATATTATGAGGTGCTATCCAGAAGCTCTCTCTCTCTGTCAGACTTCCAGGCTCTTCTCTTCTTTTCTGGGATTGCAGTTTCGGGACTCTCTCTGCTCCAGGATCATGAGCAGGGAACAGGCTGGGCCTTGGTCAGCAGGTGGTGAGCAGTTGCACTGTGTATCACATATTTGTATATTACTACTATTATTATAATTATTATCATTATTTTCAATTTTATGGTAGTTTAGTTATTAAATTGTTCTTATCTCAACCCATGAGTCTCCTTTCCCTTTACCCCTTTAATTCTCTCCCCCATTCCCCAGAAGGAGGCTGAGCGAGCAGCTGCGTGGTGTTTGCTGCCAGCCAGGTTAAACCACAATGCTGCCATTTACTGAAAGTGAGCCAGAGGCAGTGGTCTTTTCAAGTAGGAACTCTCTCATACTGTATTTGTCAAGTGCCTAGCTCAGTTACTTATCATCAACCAGCTCAGGCTATCTAAGCTCTACAAATAATAGTAAGTGTGGGGTCATAATGGAACATCATAAATACAATGGACTGTAGTCTCTTGGAAAGATTTCACTGCAGTTAAAAATAAGGATTTTTCAGGACCTGCAGAAATTTCCTCTTCCCTTTAGAATATCCCACCAAGAGGAACCTAATGAACAAACTTTACAGAATGAGATGTTTAGAGGATTTTTCTTTTTCTCCCAAGCAAGTTCATTCAAGTTTAAATCAGAATGGATTTTAAATTTAAATGCTAAGGCTTACAAGTGTTGAATTCTATCTTTTTCCTAAACACCAACAGCAAGAGTTTGTTGGGAAGAGAGGAGGAAAGGAACAAAAGTGAAAGGGAGATTGAGCAACTCAAAAAAGGACATGAAATTACAAAGTACTATTAAAATCTCCGGGAAACCCTACCTTCTTTCTTTAAAAATTACAGATCAATTTAAAAAGGGAAGATCCACATCTTGCTTTCTACCTGTTTGCTTAGGATTTTGACAAAGTGGCATTGGAAAAAAAAAAAAAAAGGCAACTTGTACTGTGTTATAAAACTTAACAGCCATATCAACTTCAGGCACAACTTTTTAATATATGCTGGCACAAACTGGGTCAAACCCAGGCAGTGGTAGAAGAGCAGAAAATGTTGGATATAATTTATTAGTGATGGCAGTCTGGCGGCATTCCTCCTGAACTCAACAGTGAACTACAAGTCCATTGCAAGGTGTGAAAAAGGGAACAATATTAAGGAGGGGTGGGGGAGAAGAAAAGGGATGCCTTGTGACAAAAACAAAGAGGATGAGAGGGAGTAAGAAATGGTAAGCCCAAAGACATCCAAAAAGGGACAAAGAAAAGATGTGCATGAGGAGAATTTAGGAAAGAAAAAGGACACAAGTTTTAAAAGATAAAAAGAACAGTCAACACAAATAAGAGTGCTTAAATAGCCACAGTGAATGCATACTGAATCCAGAACAGCAGGACCACCTTAAAAATAAAATAATTTTCCTTTAACATCCCTAACCTTTAGATTTAAAGGCCAGTCTCTGTTCAGTTTCAGTTGCTATTAGTAGTACCTACAGTGCTGTTGATCAAATGAGACATTCCAGTTAAACAAGTGTAATTTTATTGGCTTTAGTACACACTCCTTATGGCTGTTTAAGCACTCTTCACTGTTTTGTAAACCATTCTTTAGCCTGTAATGTCTTCTCTGACAAAACAATCCAACAGCCTCCTAAATGTCTTCAGTCTCCACACGTGTTCTGGTCTATTTTACCAGTCTGATCAGTGAGCTACATTGTGTGTCCCACTCCAGCCTCTATCCGCTGCTCAGTCTATTCACTGCCACAATAGCACAAAGAAGGCAGATTCAGGATCTGGCTTGGCGCACCAGGCAGAAAAAAAAGACTTAAGGCTACTCTCCTTCTATTATTCTTGTACTCAGCACAGTACCAGGCTGAGAATATGTCTCAGGACCAACACCTAATAATTTTCAGACATCATCATTGTTTTAAGTTTATTGCCAGCTAATGCTGTTTCTTTTTCAGTATTTTTAGTGCTGAACTGGAAAAGCATACGAATAAGTCCCCTAGTTCCACATTCTAAAGCCTGGAAAAAACACCTTTATAGCCCATAGGAGACTAAAAGACGTTGCGGTCCCCATCCCGTTCCACCCCCGCCGGACTTTTAAAAAATATTATCTGCACATCACTGAGTGGTAATGCATTTGGGACCCTTGGAACTCCATACATTTAAGATAAAATAATGTCTAATGCTAAATAATTCTGCTGCCTGTCCTGTTATACTTCACAAGGGATTCACTTAAAAAGATCAGTGTCCCATGGTAACCACTGAGGGAATTTTGCTGCAAACTACTCCACATGGAAACAAGACTCTGCTCACTCAGCGTGACTGGCAAGATCAGGACCAAAGAGAGCTCTGGCTTGGTTCTTTTTTTCCTTTTCTGATTTGCAAGAGTGGGTACAAACACAACATGTAATTGGCTTTATCAGTGTTGAAGAGCCTCTCTGTTATTCAAACAGCCCATATACCAAGAGCTTTCACCTTGCGTCAAACTCTGGTTGAAGTGAAGGAAGTTCTTCCAAAAAGTCTGTGGACTTTTTGTCAGTAAGGTACAGTCTCTTTCCGAAGGCCTAATCTTCTCCTTGAGATTTGCAATGGAATTATGTATAGCCTCTGTATGCCGCGTACAGGGATAAATGTCACCTCTTCAAATTACCAGTGACAGACAAACCTCTGAAGGACATACCCCTATGGATTTTGTTACATTATAGGGATTTTTAAAGACACTGCAAAACCAGTGTTTATCCAACATGTTTGATTTTCTGCATTCTCTGGAAGGAGAAAGTGCTTTCATTTGTTTTCTAAATTAAGCAGTGTAGGTTAATTTCCACATTCTCAAGTAGCAGGAACAAGAGCAAAATTCACAGAAGACACCACATTTTTATGCATCTTTAGCCAGACAAACATTAGTCCTTTTCCCTAACTGAAGCAGCTAAAGAACGCTAACTTACTGTTTTCTAAATATGCAGATGGTCTGTTGTCATAGTTCCATAAAGTAATGAACAGCTTCTTAATATTTAATAAACCTTGCATGGTGTCCCCAGGCAGGGAGCATAGACTGTTGATAGCCAACTGCTAAATGTCCGTTAAAATATAGTACCTCTCCTTAAAACATGCTTAACGAACAGGTTCTGCCACCTGCAATGAAATGTGAATTGTTTCAGCCACAAAACTGAAATACTCTCATCCTACAAGAAACCTAGATAGGTAGCAGGGAAAGCCAGTACTTTCCTGCACTCTCTCTGACACAGATAAAATCACCCTGTGACAAATGCTTGTCACTAGTGTCATTCAGTGACACTAAGTCTGCTGTATGGCAAAATGACAGACCAGAGGACTGGATCTAGTCAAAGAATACTACACAGAAGCTATTTATAAAGCTGCTTCTTGGGAATCTCGTTTATCGTCTCTTGTGTGTAATGCAAGTCATAACATATTGCAATAATGATCTTCACTAATTGGATATAGAAGTCATTAATACAGAACAATAATACTTGTGCACTTTAGTACTGGCTTTTTATGTTCTAAAAGCAAAAACTAATGCTAATGAGTTTTGATAAAACAAGGAAAAACACTAGTGCACCTAAGACTAAATGTTGCCCTTCGTGGTGCTGCCACAGTAGAGGTCCACCTAGGCATTGGATTCTGTGCTGGACTTTGCCAGATGGCCTTGCAAAGAGGAGGATATGTCAAAAATGCTGTGTAAGAAAGTGCTAAGCAAAATGCAGGAAATTCCTAACTACTCCTGCCTGATCAACACAGGTGTGCAAAGGCCACATCAACAGAGTTGCTATGTGTCTGCAGTTATTCAGCAAAATCATTTTTGTCACCCGACTCTGCTCACATATATCCACATATTGCTGACACAGCTAACATCAGTTTGAAATAAAAGAAAAAAGGTACATTAATATCAAAAGACAAAAATTAAGTAACCAGAAATAAATACGAAAGACGACTATTCCACCAAACCCCGGGGTAGCTGGCAGAGAGTTTGGCTCTGGCTTTATAGGAAACACAGAAATAGGAAAAGGATAAATATGGTGTTTTAACTGAAAAATTTACGGAGTCTTTAAAACTAGCTCTGTAAGAATTTTGTGGACTGAACTTTGGCTTTTTAGGCTGTACTTCTCAGTGTCTAGTTGGTTTGATGCCTGAAGAGAAGGAACAAACATTATTATAGAAAAGCTGTCTTTTGAAAACAAGAACCTCCTTCAATCTTGAATATCCATTAAAAGTGAATTGGATCCAGCCAGCTAGTCCAGTGCTTTTTGAGTCACAGGAGCCTAACTGGGCTACATTTACTAATTTAAAAGGTTGCAATAATTATAGGGTCAATCTTGCCTAGATAACTGCACATGGAATACAAAAAAACCCTCATATATATCCCTTGTAAGAATGCAAACATAGAAAAGGAAAAAGTTTGAATAAGACATTACAGATTTATTCTTCCACCAGTATAAATATATATCGGTCCTTTTCTGCAGCATGTCATCATATGAACCCGGGGTCATGTCAATATGCAAGCCCTAACTGACTAGGAAGCAAATTGGAAATTAAAATGTTCTAAAAGGCTTTTACTCTGCCATATTCATGAAACAAACGAGCATCACTCATTGCAAGGAAAGAGCACCTGCCAAAAAAAAAAAAATCTTTTTTCCTTTCCTACAAGTAAGAACACAGTTGTTCTGTATCTTTCAAGTAAGATATCTAGTTTCTGATTTTATAGGGTAGCTTGAGTTGGATGAGCCAAAAGCCAATGAACTTCAAACGCTTTGAGGAAATCATGGAATCAGGTATGTTAATATTGAAAGCACTGAATTGCACTGTAGCTGGTAATTTTCTTTCTAAATATTTCAAAACTATTAAAAAGATGAAGTAGCTTTTTAGTAACTCAAATTTATCCCTCAGATATACTATGTCTGCTGCGGTAGTAAGGCCTTGAATGTCAGCAAGAAACTATAAAACAGGGACACACCCAGAAAACAATGTGATGCTAAAAATATCTATATAAAAACTGGCTTTCTCTTATTAAGGGAAACTTATAGAATCAAACATCTCCAAAGTAGATCAAACCTTGGTCTTTTACTGCTAGGAGACACAGTGACAGCAAACAACTATCACACTTGCAAAGTTTAGCTCTCAGTTTTCCCCACTTGTGACATTCTAGTAACCGCTGAATGAAAATGCCCAGTCAGCCCTGTTTGTAGGCTGAGGTATGGTTCTCCACGTGACAAACTGCTGGGATCAGTACCTCTACTCTGTTATTGTCCTTGGCTAAGTCTGCTTATAAATAGGTAGGCATGGATAGTACTGTCCCACGCTTAAAGCTGAGTGAGGTCTAAAACTGGAAGATGTATCCGCAATCAGAAACAAGATTTAGAACACAAGCCAAAGTTCTGGAAAGGTGTGCCACATGCCTGGGCTGTGAGCAATATCCAGCCAAGCAGGAAGGATGGATGATGCTGCTCTTGGCAGCCCACTGCAAAGTGACTTCTCCAGTGTTTACTACAGTTTAATCAGGGAGAGTGTAGATATAAACACAGCTACCCATTCTAATAAATGAACTGGACCCAGCCTACAGCATTGCTATATATTAAAAAGGTTTTGTTTCTCAGAGAATTCATTGGGCACCTCAAAAGCTGCACCAAGTTCCTGATAAGGCACCACCTCCTGCAAGGTTGCTGTTGAGCCCCTGATCAACAGCAGCACTTGGTTTTCAAAGGGAATTTCTACCATACAGATAAACAGACACACTTATTTTACACACTGAGGTTGACTGTGGCATATTATGGAGGAAAGTAGTTTCAACCCTTGACCTTTAGAAAACAAACACTTATCACACATTAAAATATTTATTTAGTAATTAACAGACCTTGACACCGCAAATTTTGAGCTTAGAAGATTACCACTCTGAGCAGATAGATCTTGATTATGTATCTTAACTACAGTGAGTATTAAGTAAAAGTTATAGCTTACAGGTGTTAGGCAGAAAAAAACCCTGAAGACTAATATGAAAAGGCTGAATGATGCACATCAAATCTCTGAATTTCTTCAGCTTAGTAATGATCTGCAAGTTCTTCAAGACAAACTCATTTGAAAGTTCCTGGCACTAGGTGCATCTGTCCTATATTTAGAATTATTTCTAGCATAATATGGATTTAAAAAATCCTGCTTACAGAAAAGGTCTGTAAGCAGGCTATGAAATTGTGTGTCCTAATGGTGGATTTCCATGAGACTGTACTTCCAGCTATCTCAATATGTATGGATACAGCTAGGCAACATCTGTGAATAAGGGTCTTTAAGGCAAAGAAAATAAACCCTAAATAGTCTGAATTGAATAATGAATATAAAGTTTTGAAGCTTCCAGGCAAAAAGAATGGCTGACTGCCTGTGGAAAACAAAATCTTGAATAAAGATGCCATTGGTGTAGCACTCAGAATCTCATTTAAAGACCTTACACAGAACTCATTACACACAAAAAAGTCAATTGAAATTATATTGCTCAAGCCTACAGTTCCTGGGTAAGGAATGGTGAATAGGGCCCTAGTGAGTCAGAGAGTTGTCCCCCGTGAACATCACCCCTACTGCTCCTTAATCTACCTCTAGTAAAAAAAACTCACCAAGAAAAACTTTTCCTCTTGCCCTTGTGATGTGACTGAGTTTGATTTAAAACGTACAAGTAGTTTTACTGACACCTATAAATTTATTCTTCCAGCTAGGTAAAGACTCCAGCCCAATAGATTTTAAGAATTTTTGGCATATTCATTGTAGGTGTCTATGCTAACACTCTGCTACTTGTGCAGTGGCTGCAATCAGATTCTGAAAGATCAATATTTGTATCCCGCATGACTGCATGCACCAACAGTTGAATTAAGAGCACATATCTAAAAGAAAAGATCTGAATTTTTAAGAGCATTTTATCACCTGCCTGGTTGTGATTTGGTAGCTTTAAGAATTTTTAAAAATATAAAACTTAGTATCTGACCCTGCCAAGTCCCTTAAATGAAGGCCATATTTCATTTTCATAAGAGGCCATGTAGAGGCAGTTTCATTTTCCTACCACAATGATACAGCTAATAAACTCCTTCTGTTGAGGAACATTCCAGGGAATATCATCTTCCAGAGCAGATGATGTTTCAGAAATTAAAGAATTCCGAGTGCTGATTGGCTGTTGATAATATTAGTTGTCAGTAACTAATTTATCTAAGAACATATCTGATACTTTATTTAGAAAATAATTAATTATTCCTATAAACACAAGCTGCATAAACTGGAGATGCCCTGAGTGGTATTCCAAACAGTCAACCTATCAGAGGAACACGTCAACAAGCCTGTCATCTAAATATCCCACTCCACCAGCCACAGATGCTGCACTCTTATAGCTTGGATTAACTTTAAAAAAAAAACCCAAAAAAACACTACTAGAATTTTAAGTAGAAAACAGCTTTTTTTATTATTTTGATATCACAAAAACCATTACAGACAACCTTCACCCTCTGAACAAAAGGACTTTATGTATGTACTGTAACTCTTTTCTCTGTGGGTTTGAAATTACACACAGTAGTGCCAAAGGTAAGTCATTTCTAGAGGTTTAATACATTTCTGAGTTTTTTTCCTTTTTCTCCCTCTTGTGAAATATATTTGTGGCCCACAGCAATCACTTTAGACTTTTTAGACACGTCCGGATAGAGATAGATGACACAAGTAATCTACTTATCTTCCTTTTCCATCACCAATAAAAGTGACAGCCTGCCTAATTAGGCCTAATAAAGCAGCAGCCAAGAGAGGGGCTCAGCAGCGATCTAAAGAGAAATGGCATTGACCCACAGATACAGGTGCCGCCTTGAGGCAGTACTGGTATTGCTTTATCTTCAACACATTACATCTAGCTCATACCATATTCAAATGCAAGTAGCATGTTTTTCTCCTCAATTCTTAGATCAAGAACAAAAAAAAATCTCATCTAATCAAAAAAGGCACTGACAATTTTTCAGCCTCACATTAAAAGCAAAGAGTCATTCAGAACAGTGCACTCCATATTCTATTTTATAATATCACTTTAAGCTATTTCTTTGAATCACAGACATTTCTTTGTTAAGAAGGAAAATCAAAAATTCATCAGAAGAAGTTCTCAGGTTTTTTTCCTTTTTTCCCCACCCCTTTTTTTTCTTTTTTTCTCCCCCTTCCCTCAAACAGGGCTATTGCACGGGGTTTTTAGTTGGAACCAACATTTATAGAAGTTAGGGATCCTTAAGCAATTATTAGTGGTGAGAGTTTGACATGCCTAAGAGTTGTCAACAACTGACTTTAAATAAAGTAGAAGGAAAGGAAAATAAATGGCGCTCTCAGCCAAATTAATACACAGCCTTGCAAATTAAAGATGTAGTGTTTTTTAAATAAGGCAAAAAGTTAACTTTGTATGAAACAGCATTTAAAGTATATTCTTATAAAAATTATCAGATTGTCAAATGGCATGAAAGTAAATCAAGTCTGCAGCTTAATATGGTATTTGGACATTTGCTCAAAACAAAACCTTGGGTTTTTTGTCTGCAAGTATTCTTCATTCTTATTAGCCCAGATTGCCAAAGGCTGTTTTTGTTCAACTAGTACTGGAATACCACCACTTTCAGTACATTCATAGCTAGCGAAGGGTTTGTACCAGGAGAGTTGAACACACAAAGGACTTTATTTCAAATGATTATTCAAGTTTCAGTCTTTTCTGAAGGAAGGCTACAGTTCTGTGGTCCAGAAAGGTTGTCAATGTTTTGCATAGCAACACCCCAAGTGCTCTACATCAAATGCCAGCTTGAGTGTTATTAACAAATAACAGCAGCGACACCTGTCCTGACAAAATTGGGGTTTGCTGATCAAAATGGATGCATAGTACTGTGAGTGAAGCAATCTTCTTTCATTAGAGAACTATTGCTTTGAAAATATGCAGCACTAGTGTGTGGAACTGTCACAACATACCATCAAGACTAAGGCCACTGGAGGAAAAAAAAAGAAAAGGGAATAGAATATAACATAACAATATCCAACTAACAATTTGTAAGGAAACAGACATCCTAGTTCAGGGCATTAAATAGACTATGAGCACGAAGAATTACTGAAGATCACCCTTACTTTTTTTTTTTTTGTTCCTTAATAATGGACCAACTGATATGCACATTTGCTTACTAGGAACACTCTGGTTCAAATACAAAAGACTTTAATCAAAAGATTTCAGTTTAACTCGATAGCCTTGACTCAGATCTTCTATGATCACAGGAGAAGAATTTTGTAGAAATTAGAACACAAAAAATGCTAACTGGTTGTGGATGAGAAGAGAAATAAGCACAGTAACATTTTTTATCACTCTTCCACCACACAAAAACGACCCTTCAGTATACAAGGCACTGGATAATGACACACTAGTGGGTGCCAAAGAGCAGTTTTACTTTTAGCTAATCAAGCTTAATTTGCTAGAACAGTCTTTCTGAAGAAAGGTTTAACTAATCCCATAGTTATTTACATTTAAATTCTTACTTAGCATAAAACTAAACAACATAATAAACATTTTCCATGCAATCAGAGCACAAAGGAAACACGGAAGATACAAATAAGGAATCTATTGAAAGCTTATTGGAAACATACCTAAACCCATAGTGCAGGGGCTGAAATATTAACAGGTGCAAATTGCAGGACATACAGAAGAATTGGGATCCATTTTTCTGATTTGACTGATTCTGATGAAACCCAATGTTCAGCCTAAAACTGTTAATATTCTACCTCTCATTCATCAGAACGATACCTTCACAACAGCTGATATCTTGTCATTGTTAGAGGCAGATTTTTTTAAGGCTTTCCCAGTTTGCTGGTTGACTAAGACAGAGAATGACCAGAAATTCAGAATTCAGACCTCACCAAAATGTTAGCTACCTTAGAAGCTGCAGAAAAGGCAGAAGAACCACTGTTATTTTTAACACTTTTTTCCTCAATTCTATTAAAAACAGAATTTAAAATATTTTAGCCAGCTCCAATAAGAAAAATTATGTGCAAGTTATGCTGAGCTGTAACATCACCAGATTTATAATTGAAAACTACAGCTAAATAAGGGATGACAGTCCTTGCTGACACTTTTTTTTTTTTTTTTTTTGCTAGCTGAAAAACTAGGCATACTAGCAGAAAAACTTCCGTGCACTGGGAAAACAGGTCTGCCACCAAAAAAATAATACCATCAAAATGATGAACACAGAAAAAAGCATAAAAACAACGACAAAATGTGTTTCCCACACTGGTTAACACTAAGAAACTGCAGCAAGTTACTCAATATGTTCAGCTTTGAAACCACTCAGGGAGGGGGGGAATTCCTATTCCGTTAGGCTCAACTACCAGAATCACTCAAGCTATCGTTAATACCAGCTCTATTGCAGCACTTGCAGGCCTCAGACTCCAACCTCAAAATGTTCAGTTAAATTACCAAAACCACTTATCTAGGCTGAGCAAAAGGATTTGCTTAAGGAAAACTCCCTGCAAAAACAAGAGCATTTTTTTGTCTGCTTATGTATCTACTTGGGGGTTGTTTTTTTTAGGAGCCATTGTCAGCTCTGTTTCCTATTTTAAAGCAGTCATTTTGCAGAGAAGCTCCGGAAGGTCAAGTGGAGGGGTAGTAGTGGCTCAGGAGCATAAATTCAGATGAGTTTAAGAGAGAGAGAAAATTATCCCTTGCCTGTAAATTCAAACTACCTCAAGAGCCAACCTGGCATCCCACAGTTAATCTCACAGGTTTAGGATTCTCCGCGAAAGAAGATTGAGGAAAAAGTGGAGTTCCCCACAGATAAGACCTCTGCATAATCACAGGAAATGGGAAGTAGCTTATCACATTTATTGCTTCTGTCTTCTCCACATTATGGACGAAGAGAGTTTTTCCTGCTCCTTTTACATGATACTGAATTTGTTACTAAAGGGAGCCAGGACTTCTCCCATAAGGATGCAGAAGCAGCCCAGAGCAGGCAAGAACAAAGCCAACACTGTCAGTTCCACGGGGTCCAAAGAGCCAACAAAGGTAGATGATCCAACAGCATTCAGAAGTCAGAGATTTTTGGATGAGGAAGGCACCATTTTGGGTTGCTTACTCTGAGAATCATAAATTTGGGGCACAGAACCATTTATGTATTTCTTACTAACTGCATGACAGTCACTAATGGTGCTTGTTTACAACACAGACACCAAGCCCTTCCTAAGCCCTCGTTTGAACAGACCACCACAGTACTGAGGGTGATTGTGCTGAGAGCAGAGCAGAGATCCACCTCTTCACCAGCCCTTGGTACTGCAGCATTTGCTGGCTCAGCAGCGTTACCTCAGTCTGAATTGGTAATAGACTGACATAAACCCCTTAACCCTTAATGAAGTGAAATAATGTGATTTGCTGAACATGCTGGGCCTTTTTTAACTACTATTATTTGAACAGATGAACAGCATTTCACTGCCTCTCACTGGTCAAAGCTAAAACGCTCTGTTGGGACTCTTCTACCTGTGAGCTTGCAACGTGCAACATCTTACTTACTTAAGACTATGGTTTCCACTTCAGTGCATTCATGATAGAAGGCTTGTCATTATATAAATTCATGAGCCAACTGGGCATAAAAAACCTATGTCTTAGGTGTTTTAAAACTGAAAAGTTTAAGCTATCACTAACAAGCACAATTTAAATGAATCTGAACTTACCAGCAATTTCTTGCTGCAGGGATATCCTCTTGCGAATGAGGCCATAGCTACAGAAGTACAGTGAAGTTCACTGCCAGATCCTGCATTAAGAAATGGAATTCTTCAGCACCAGCTTTCAAAGACACTACAAAACTTCCTGACTTGACTGAAACTTGATGAGGATCTGCTCTCTTGAAGACTTGGCCCAAAAGAAGTCTCTTAGCAAATTCTGAGACTAAGTTAGCACATTAAACTTCAAATTATTTTGTTTGCTGATACCTTCCAAAGACACATCACTAATTTTAGTTGAAAATAATCCTCACCCTCTCCAGGGAGCTGTTG
The DNA here is from genome assembly GCA_011057875.1 of Pterocles orientalis. Taxonomy (NCBI): domain Eukaryota; kingdom Metazoa; phylum Chordata; class Aves; order Pterocliformes; family Pteroclidae; genus Pterocles; species Pterocles orientalis. The sequence goes on from WKFP01013672.1 coordinate 237,109, forward strand.
CTTTCTCATTTTTTAATCCAAAGAATCATTCACATCAGAAAAATCTTGAAATTGAAGGTGTGAACTTTCGTAACTAGGAAGAAAAACAAAAAAGGTTTTAATCAATCGCTCCAGTGAGTGAATTTTTTATCTGTGTCTCAGATTCACACCCCTAGGTAGCAAATTCCTTTGGATTTGATTTCAGTAGGTCCTGATTAACAATCAAAAGTTCAACTCCTGTAAAATCCTGAAAGTACATACTTATGGTTGAACATGTGACTAGTTCCACTGATGGCAAAGACTTGTCCACCAGAAGTTAAGCACATGTCCTTTGTTACATTTGATTTCTGGTGCATATTTCATTATCAGGAACAACCTCTGAAGAAAGAGGTGGAAATAATGAGCAATGCCAAGTGGTTTTCTGCATGTTCCTGTCTCACCTACTTTGTAAGTCTGTGTCTACATCACCTCACCTCAAGGTGAGAAATTACATAAGAGATTGCCAAAGATAAATTTTAAGATAAGCTACTGTAGAAAGCATTCTAAATATTGTCCAGTATTTTGTATCAAACGTATCAAAATCCCACTCCATGCCTACAGAAATACACATTCTTCAAATGCCCTGTACATTTATTTATACTTTATGACCCTGGACCTCAGAGTTCAAGGGCATGACTATAAGAAGACACAAGGCTATATATTTATGAATCCATCATGTGTCAGCTTTCTTCCTTTCTTTTTCTTTCTTTCTTTTTCTTTCTTTCTTTCTTTCTTTTTCTTTCTTTCTTTTTGTGAGGGATTGGGCAGGTAGTCTAGAGAGGCAGATTTTTGTAACAATGTATATCCTGAGGGTTAAATAATGATGTTGAGGGGGGGAAAAGTTAGGTCAACCTGCATAGTTTCATATGGCCTTAGTGACCAGTATGGAGCTGATCACCACAGCTAACGATTACACAGAGAAAAAAATTCCCCCAGTGCCTCGTAAGTAAATAGAAAATGCTAACCTTAGCATATTCAGAGGAGCATTTTAGCATGCAGTCATTAAGTTATCTCTTGGTTATTTATTTCTTCTGCTTGTTATTAGCTGTGTGAAGAATATTATTCTAATTATGTCAGCCCAATCAGCAGTATTGCATGTCCAGACTCATTTCCATTAGTTTGAGCTTTGTCTTTCACACTGTGATACTAATTCAATGAGACATCAAACATTTAAATCGACCCAGGATGCCGAGGTCAGGCAGTTTTGCCCTTCCACTCTATTAGCACTCGAGTGTAATTGTGTTTGTCACTCCCCGCATGACTAATAGTATCAGGGTGACTATCAGAGCACAAATGAGCAATGCACTAATATATTATTTTGTTCTATAATATCAATATGTGTTTATTCAGTGGTTGTGTTAGCCAAGTTGAAATGCTCGCTTTAATATAGTCACCATAAACTGTTCACTTAAACAGGGGCACTCACTCATACAATTACTTTACAGCAATAGAATTTTTACTTTGCAGCAATAGAATTTTGTTTAAGTGAGAAAAATGAAAAAAACTCACTTTAAAAATAAGCTTTCAGAGATGCGGCTTTGCAACCTCAATTTGGCCTAAAAGCATCAGTAAAACTATGCACAGTTCATACACAGAACATACATAACAATTTGCAGTGTATAAATATGAATGTATTACTAGCTATATTTAATCAGAGAGTGCATAAACCACTGTAGCAATCTAAAAGCAGTTTGCATCTTTAAGAACAATTGCTAAAAACTTTAAAGGCCTTGAACTAGATACTTGAGAAAAGGAAATCAAGGGATTTCCTTTCCTCTCCTGCACCACAGTGGTGCAATCCACTATGGAATGTCAGCATGTGGCTGACCTGACTGATGCAGGTAATCACCAGCTGATGTTGTTCATGTACTTAAAGCTACACCTTTGCCTTAATAAATTCCTGAAAGGGAGGCATGATTAATTACCTCAAAACTTACATAAATAGAGAAAAAGAAGGGGGGGGGGGGGAACCCAAAATCATATTAAAAAAATAATTATGTCTTCAAATCTGATCATTTCAGAAAAATTTAAATCCACACTCCTCAGAGCAATAAAGCCTCTGAGTATTTTAAATGCTGCACCATTTATTTAACAGATGGTTTCACAATAACTAAAACTATCAATGTCCTTATGCATTTCCTTCTCTTGTTTATGTTTCAAAACAAAGTAAAATTTATTCTTTATACTTTCTAGGGCAGAACATGCACCAGCTTCAGGGGAGGCTAGCTTTCACTTATAGCATTTGTACTTTTTCACTTTCATTCTCTAGTGCCGAGGAAACAACACACAATGCCTTTTTTTGCCAGTTCAAAAAATGCTAACAACAGTCAAAATTATTACTTCACACCAGCATTACATAATTAGCTCACTCAAAGTTTGAGGGGGAGCAGGGAGATTTTTTTTTTAATTGAACAAATACAACTTGCTTCTCAATAGTATACAGTAGCTTTCAACATTTTTAACGCACCATATAAACTTCATAGAAAATAATTCAAACTTTTGTCATCTTAAATCACATCCATAAAAAAACCTACCAAAATACACACAACTGGTCAACTCTGGGAGCCATCTGCCAAAATGTTGGGATGCTTTACTTACTGTCATTGTGCATATGCAACCCTGCCTTTAGGCGGGGTTTCATATTAAGACTTGAATGTATGCTGAAGTTTATACTTACGTCTTAAAGTTTCACCGTCTCCAAACAAGTATGTGAAGGTTTTTAGTAACTCAAAATAAAAACAAAATTGTTCTTTTGATTGATTAGAGATAACACATAAAACCTCCCAGATTTGAAGACAGATTCTAAATATGAAGAGACATGAATGACCTCATCATCGTCTGCCTCCTTCAGGAAAGTACACTGTGTTTCTACGTACAGTTGCCCGCTTCACACATACAGCTCTAAGTGCAGATAAAGTTCTTCATGGGAAAATGTATTCCAGACCAAGCTGGGAATTGTTTTAGAAGGAAATCTTTATCCTGTGATGTTAACTAGACTATGTAACTTCTGAAATTTCAGCCTGAATACAACTCACTCAGTAAAATTCACTTCAGCATGTCAAGTTAGAACAAACAAAGCAAACAAATGAACCAAACCACTCGACCTAATTATTTTTCTTCCCAATTGGTTTTGTACTTCTCACTTTTCTTCAGCAGGACAAAAAAAAAACAAAACCAAACAAAAACCAAACAAACCAAAAAAACAACAAACCACACCACAAGATCTTCTGACTAGGGGCCAGAGTACAGAGATTCAGAAATGGCTTCAAGCTACAGGAACGGTACCTGAGCTGAACTTCTAGACGTTTGCACATCACTGCGCATTAGCAATCTGTACCCTCTCTACATTCTCAGCTTGTGATGAATCTGCAGCAGACCAAATTTGGCATCATGCCCAGTCTAACTTACTTATCTTCTCCAAGCCATAAACTTCCTAAACTAATGCTTCCCTGTGCAAAGATACTGTGAAGAGGATAAATCTTCAGCCTTAGCAGGCTGTTTTAATTCATTGAACTTGTGTGCATTAATTGAAAAAAAATAGTCCTAATAAACACAGATCAGAGACACAAGCCTATTTTAACAGTTTTGTATTGACTTTTTGCTATCTGAACATCCTCGCAAGAAAGCAAACACATCTAACTTCCAATCACATCACACTTCTTGTTTGTTTCCATTTCCCAGGGAATTGGAAAGAACATGCGTTAACTTCCCTAATTTGTGCAGCACCATTCCTGTCCATTTACATCTCAGACAAAAACTGTTTTTATTTAAGCTTCATGAGTTGCTCAAATGAAAAAAAAAAAAACAACCACCACCTTTAATGGGATATATAACAGGACAATTGATTTCTAGCTTTCGTAAGAGAAGCCCAAAAATATTGAACAACCTGACACTGACATACAGCACAGTCTTGGATGAATTACTGAAAAGTATATTTGTATTCACTGATCCTTGTGTGTTGAAGATGTGCTGTAAGCCACCAAGTGAAAGTCAAGAAACGTATTTGTCAAAAGTATGTTTATTTCTCTACCACACAGATGCAGCAAATGTTTTTGTTCCTTTCTATGCCCTTCCCAATTAGGGTATTATGTATTTCTAATGAGTAAAATTAGCTTTCTTTGCTTTGAGTTTAACTTCAAAGATTTTTTTAATCTTTATTTACAACAAGCAATTGCTATATGTGGTAGAGTTGGTACATGCTTTTCTATCAAAATATTTATTTTGATAAAAAAACAAGGAAAGTGTGGGTGGCAGGAAAAAACGCATTTTCTGCCCAACTCTAATTATATATGTATATACACACATATGTGAAGAGTAAATGTACTGTTTTGCATACTTTGTTTCTGCCTACCCATTCATGGTAATTAAACCCATGTGTATTATATTTATTCCCACGAGTTCAACCCTCCCTTTTGACAAATCCAATGATTAAACATGCACTTTACTTCTAACAAGACTATGCAATGCTAAACTGCTGCCACTTAGTTGCAAGAGCTCTAGTTTCCATTATAAACACATTGCTTTCTTAAAAACAATGAAATGTCCATCTCTTTTTTTTTTCCTTCCCTCTTTCACTCATGCTCTGATAAGCAGCAGCTCTAAACAGACAGCATTCTGCTTCTTACAGGGTGAGCGTTACTCTTCATACAGCAATGTAACTTCTATGTGGCCAGCAGATGGACAACTGATTGCTTATGAGGAAGTTACATCAGCATTTGGAGGGTTATGCAGGCATCCCTGACTACACACAGCGAAGGCTGAGAAGTAATTGTCACATACGTAGGAAAACCACAGCACAAAAGAAACGATTGCCATTGGAAAGGCCTTACCTTACTAGAGAAGGCACTTCTGCAGATTCCATGGCACAGACAGCAGGCAGCATGGGCAGCCTCAGGGGTTCCTGCCTAAGAAGCACAACAGAAGGTTAATGACAGAACTTCCTGCTCATACCCCAGCATGTTTTTGTTGATTTCAGTTCAAGTTTCCATAAGATTGGTTACTAATTAACTTCCAGACAAATAAGATTATTAGCTCAAGCAGCCATTTGACAGCTAGGTCAGATAGAGTACTTGGATTCCAATCTGTGGTGCTTCAGTAAATAATTGTATTCTGCAAATAAGTTGTGCAAGTATTCCAAGTTTGGAAACAAAGGCTTTTCAATATAATTCACTACTGCTCTGGGCATAAGCAAGGGAGTCTCAATAGCAAATAAAATGCCACTTCAAATGAAAACAATATGGCCTGCTGGAATCAAGCTTATGGGCCAGTGCTGGAGCTAACACTGCAGGTACTGTGAGATAAGAATACAAATGGTAGGAGTGCTGTGGTACAACTCTTTTGACCCCTAAACTACATGAGGAAATGCTTGCTCCCACCACAGGTAATCAAATCTAACATTGAAACAAAGCCGTGAGTTCCTTTTAAAACAAAGACAGTGGTTACAACTTAAAGTAACAAAAAAAATGTATATTTTTCCTATTGATTTGTAAAATAGACTGTGTACGTGGAGGGAATTCACATACTCTAAACATTGTAAATTGGTGGACTATTTTGCTAGCCAAAGAATGAAAACCTAGCTTTGGGCACTCATCCCGTAAGGCCTTCCCTTCCAAGAACAGAACAAATGAGCCAGGCACCGGGTAGAACTGACAATTTAGGCATTAAAGTCCATAGTATTCCCTACTTTTATTGGGAAGGAAAGTGTCCACATTCTCCTTTTTATACTTTCTCTCAGTTTCACACAGGCCAAGGCCTGCAGATCCTCTATAACTTATTCATGACAAGTAAAAGATTGGCAGTTCAGTTGATCAAATAGTTCATAATAGTAGAGCAGGAACTATACACGCTCTACTCCCAAATTCCACACATTTTAGAAGAGGACATCTTTTAGATTTAGGGACGATTACTGTTCATTTGAAGGACAAACATAGGTCAATATTAGAGGAAAACCAATGCAATTCAGACAAATCACGGGTGTTTTTAAAGTAGTAACACTAGAATTTAAAAGTCAGTAGTCTCAAATAATTTCCTTATTACAGTCTGCTGAAAATCTCCATGTTTCAAATCCTCAACTAATAGTTTTCTGGTTAATTTCTAATGCAGATTAGAACGTATGAATATAAAATGCCACTTACTACAGCTTTGAAATGCAATACCCATACATTTATATATATATAACTCTAATATAGGATAGATTTAACTCCTTCAAGTGAGACGCAGAGGTGTGACTCTTCCAAAGGATTTGCCTTTATTTACCAGACAAAATTACAGATACATCACATTTACAGTAGAGGCCCTGATTCCAGTTTATCAGAGATATGTTGTCCCTTTGTTTGCTCCTGACAAGCGTAAAGAGCCACTTTCACCACAGATAATAATGGTTAATTTATCACACAGAGCAGTGGCTGACCTCTGTGCGTCCCTGGCCCTCCATCACCTTCACACCTGCTCAAGCTAATTGTTAGAGCCAAGTGTAAATGAAAATCAACTGGGCTAATAATGAATGGAGGCCATTACTTGCAACAGCACATTGCTTTACAAAGGCTTATCAAGCTATGATATAACTAGTCCCATAGTCACCGCTCCCTGTTTTATAAATGAGGATAAGGCAAACTCTTCAAGCCAGAAAAGAAAAACAGCCAGAAAAGGCAAAACACCTATGTTTCACACTGTTTTTATAGACCCCTAGCACGGCAAATAATATACTGAACTAGAAAATGCAAGCCAGAAATCCCAGTTCATAAAACAACAGTAGCTTTTTAAAATTCTGGAGCAGGAAAAAGAAATTCCCCTTTACCCATTTAACATGATACTAGTCTCCCAAGATTCATGGGTGCAAGTATACTAATTAATGGACACAAACATAGGTGAAAATCCAACCCAGAAGTCCCTCAGAAATCATACCAGAGACTTTCCCTGTAAAGAGCCCAAGACAACCTAGCACTTCAAAAACTAAAATTTCAAGAAACTTGCATGTACTTTTGCTTCAAATAGCTCAAAACAAACCTCCAAATAACCCACTGTCTTTCAGCAAATCCAAGCTCCTACGTTTATATCCATTTATTTTCAGACAAAAGAAAATAAATTATGAAAGTATCCAACCACTTGGTTTCATAAATTAATTGTAAAAAGCAGGAGGTAGGGTGTCTATAACATTAAAAAATGAGAATATAGAGGATCTAAATTACATAAGAGCTACTGAAGTCTCTTTAAGATCCTACTTTGATAATTGTTTTTTTCATAAAAAAAGAATTGCCAAGCCATCGGTAGGTTTTTTGTCTCTCCTTCAACCCCACCAAGATAAAAAAGACAATAGTTATATTCGGAATCATGCAACACATAAATAAACAGCTTGATAAAGACTAACGAAAAAACCACAACCAAAAAAAATTCTACTTCCAGCTACTCATCCATATTCAGATTGTTTTTAAACGAAAAACTCAGGACCTACATAAAGTGAACACTGTGTAACAAGCTTTAAACACATCTAAACTCCGTCCTGCAGTCTTCAGTGATTTACTAGAAGAAAAGCAAATAATCGTATTTTTGTAAAAGTAATTACTCCTCTGTACACAACACAACAATTTTGATTTTTACCACTTAAAAGGTACAAAGAGTATGTATTAAAATTGTCTGTAATCTGGTAAAATAATTGTATTTACTTAACTGAAACATTTTTATTAAAAGCAAATGCATACTAGTTCTTCCCACAGAGTATCAAAAAAGCAGATCTACTAACCAATTAAAAAACTTTTCCATGAAAAGTACACAGAATGAAAAAAGTATATTTTCAACTATGTATAGTGCATCTAGAATGTACTAGATGCCTCCAAAATAGTAAAAAAAAAGTGCTTTCTTGCATGAATCTGCAGGACAGAACACAACATCAATAAAAATAAAGGAGCTGCGTAGAGCTACTGGATATCAGATTGGCTGTGGCAGTGCAAAGACTAAAGAAAAATGGAAATGAAAACTTGGAAGTGTGATGTGGATTTTGGACAGCATTTAAAATATCAACAAGGTCAGTAACATGTTAAAATTGCATGTACACTATTCTGGGAGAAATCTGCCTGGATGTATATGTATTTTACAGGTTCACACAGCTATCCAGATTCTCCAAATTTATGTAGTACAGTTTTGCTCCCTATTATATTTTCCCATTTTTACATTCTCATCAATACAAAGCCAGCATAGAATTCTGTCATTCGAGTTTGGCTCTATATTGCATTGCAAAATGAGGATAAAAGAGAAAATTCATCCAGTGTAACTTGCACATAGTCATAGCATATACAGTTTGAAGAGAGTTCATGGTCTCTCACCACACTTAACAACATCTCAGTGACATGCAAAACAAAAGCCCAAACTGCTGTTCCATTTTCCTTAATGGGAAAACACTTTTCAATATGTGCCAAGGGTCTTACTGTTGTGGTTTGAACCCACGCTGGCTAGCAGCAAACACCATGCAGCTGCTCGCTCACTGTCCCCCACAGTGGGGAATGGGGGACAGAATTAAAGGGGGAAAGGGAAAAGAGACTCAAGGGTTGAGATCAGAACAATTTAATAAGTACAATAAAATTGAAAAAAATAATTATAATAACAATAGTAATATGTTTTCCCCATATGTAGAAAATCTTAAATCAGGATGCAAAGCCGCCATTTGTACACAAGGGCACACACATTCTTTTCCAATCAGTAAATCCCAAAACATTTTTCAGAGTAAGAACAGATACTTATAAAGAGGGTTTAAGTTTTCTCATAACAGACTCGATTCTCTTGGTTACCTTTCAAGCCTATTTAGAGGAAAATCCATAGACTCCAACAAACCTATGAACCCCATGCTACAAGCTATGAACTTCAGTTCATCACCGTTTTCTCTGTAATTGTCATATTGACTGATTGAGTGATGACATATTTGGCTAGGTGGCAGTGTACTTTCTTCCCATCTCCTCCTGCCCCCCAAGATACATATATTGCTATGTGGAAGGGTATTCTGATTAAAGAAGTGCTTGAGGCCATATCAGCATCAATATCTGCTCTCACCTCCTCCCCAGCTCAGTTGAAAAACACAGTCTCTTCTCAGCATTCTCTTATCTCCTCTGCTCGTGCTCTGGCAGCAATGCTGAACATGGAGGAAAATTCTCAGTTCAGCTATGGAAGTTATTTTTCAGACATTTCTCCAGGAAGACACCCAAGCCATATGAGGATCTGTGAGCAGAGCAGGCTCTTCTGCACAAGTGCCCAGGGCAAGCATTCCAGATTTCCATGATTTAAGAAAGGAAAATATACGTGACAGAATGAAGGAATTTAATGAAGCAATTACTTTGCTTATACTAACAAACATTTTGTATTATATTCCAAAAGCAAGATCATTCTGAATATATAATCTGACTGTATTTATAACTTTCATACCGATTAAAACTTCAAAGTATTTTATGAACAGAAAATTTATGCTACATGTCCCATGAAGCTGTGCTAACCCTTTGGAGAACTAATCATCCTACTAAACAAAATTTTCCCTCTCAGTAATATTTAAAACAGTAGAGATCTTGATTGTGATAGCAAAAATACATTTTAATTTCCTAAAAGAGGAAAAATACTCAAACTCCAGGCTTGAGTCATTGTTTTCCTAAACAATTAAAAAGACAGAGAATAAAGCTTAGAGCAAGGTTCCATTTAAACAGCATTGCATGCTTCCATATTAGTGAAAAAAAATGTATACTTGCAAGAGGGAAGCAAAACAATCATTTAGATTATATATCTCACAGAGAGTACACAATTCATTAATGGTAGGGGTATTCAGTAAATCCAGTTAAGGAAGGCAGCCATAAACAGTTGATGCTATCAGGATGTTCTACCCATCTGTTAGGTATACAACATTTAAGAAAATTTACAGGCACTGACGTTAACTGGTGTTCCCAGCCTTTAAAATTTGTACAATGAACTCAGCTTTCAACAGACAGAATAATTATGCTAATAGAAGAAAAACTTCCCAAAAAAAGGCAGCCAAATCTAAGAGACCTGTCAATGCCAGTGTCATCAGTGGAGTGATAACTAGTAAGGAGCAGATATCAAAGGCTGTCTTTTTCTCCCCGTCCATGCTCTGTTCTGTTTGAGCCCATGGTGGTCACAGCTCCTTTAACAATATTTATAATGAAGGAACAACGTTGGAGATGTCAACCCTGATTATTCATAAAGGCTCCTCCTGCCCAGCTCTCCCCTTAGGCTAACTGTAAAAGTACCTGATTCCCAATTCTCAAACACAAAAGCGCACAGAGCTTGAAAGCTGAGCTGACTAATAAAGTTTGCATATCCCTAAGAACAAGAGCACACAATGAAGAAGAAAAGGAATGGCAAGATTAAACAAAAACAGTAAGCTTGGATGGGAAATAATAAAAATTTAAAGAGGCAAGAACTTAGATCCCCCCATACTCCTGTTCATTTACATTTCAGCATGTCCTAAGAAGCATTTGTTTTATCTTTTGACTGCTGCATCAAGGTATAACATAAACCACAAAACTTAAATCACATTTTGGAGCTGGAATGATGAGAGGTTGTGAGCAATGTAACTTCTAGGTCATTGAACTTCAACTCAGGAGGAATCTAGAACAAGGGATAAGACTGACCCAGCAAACAATTCTGCCTTACCGCTTCACTTTGGGGCCTTTATTGGTATTTAAAACACAGATAAATATGGAAAGTGCCTTCAAACAATCAGGAAACTGGGCTTACAAGGGGACCATGAGCTGGATTCGATGGCTGTAGAGCTTCAATGCATCTCTGAGCACTTGACAAACAATAGGGGCTTGGGGCTAGACTGTCACAGATTTTTTTTAATCACACAGGGGACTAAAAGAAAACAAGGCCTTCTTTGTCCCTCTGTTCTGCCTTGCTTACATTATGACTGACTGCTGGAAAGAGTAGGGGTCACCTGCCCAAGACAAGCAAGTGGGCAGGAAGGAAAAAGAAAGGAAGGAGTCCATGCTAATCCAAACAGCCAGCTAGTTGCAGAAAGATATGTCTCTTTACTGGTCTTTTCTTGAAGCTGACTAACACTGCAGCCATGCCTCACATTTTGAGAGGCCTGTCTAGTCAAAAGAGAGAGAGAAATCTTATAAGCTACCACCTCCTGAGAAGAATCATGAAGCTGTTTGACTGCACTCAGCAAGTCGCAGGAAGCAACAATAACAAATACTGTATCTCAGGAAAGCTACAGGGATATGTTGAGGCAGGAATAACAAAGTACAGAATCACCCAATACAGAGTTTGAGCAAGACCCTGGAGGAACTGACATGGGATCCTCTCTGCAAAGTTCCCTTACTGTTATTTACGTCTGTGACGGAATGGTTCCAGGGTTCAGAAGTCACAAGCTGCCAACACGTGTAGATCAGAACTGCTGACAGACTCATCTGGGTAGCAGAGCCACAAGTTATCAACATCTGAGACAACATGTCCCTTGAAAATGAGTCCAGTGGACTACACTTGTCCAACCTCTCTATCTGCAACTGCTACGGAAAGTGTACCTGTAAATAATGAAAGGGAACAAAATTTACTTTATTCCATCTTTAATAAAAATGGACTTTCTGTTATCTTACTGTCATAGACTGGAATAGTCATGGACACTGGGAACAAACTATTTTTATATTAGCAGGATAGCACTTTCAAGAGACGTTCAAAACTGTACTTAGAGTGTGAACCAAACAAAAACAATGAAGCAGAAGGAAAAATATATTAAGCAGTAACATTTTAAAACTACTGGCACTGTGACAAATACACTACTAGCATTTTTTTTTTTTTAAATCACACCTGCACAAGACAACCATTTAAAAAGCAGTAACACAGAACTAGCATAGCTGGTTCAGCATACAAGGTAACCAAAATCTTACACAAAAGGGAACAGGGATACAACTGATCCGTGTATTTCCTTCAGAGCACTGAAGACCAGCTACCCCACCCAGTAAAGACAGGCTATACTAGAGTAATTAGCTGTGGGGAATGCCTGTCTCAACTGATTTTGCCAACATGCGCACAAACCCTTGTGCAACTTTTGTTCGAAGGAGAAAAGATGGGTAAAATTTCAGACTACCTCAGCCTAGACTAGGTGCGCTACCCTTATAGCTCAGGTTATTGCACTTAGATGACAGGAAAGTCATAGTACTGTCTCTGGGACTCAGTAGTTTTGCCTTTACACCAGCGTTGTGCTGCTTTGATTTACTGTAAATCACACAAGGAGAAGGAAGCTACTGTGAGTGGTTTACCCACTGAGGGCATATTCCCTATTGAGATACGTATGTCACCACTGCTGAAAGGTCAAACAGAACCTTCCTTTGAAATCTGGTTCACTTCATCCACTATTTGCAAATGTGTCAGAAACAAACCGGCTTTACCTCCAACATAGTTGAAAGATTCCTGCCTTTGAAATTTGTTGGAGTTGTTCAGACTGGAGAAGAGAAGGCTCCAGGAAGACCCTACTGCAGCCTTTCCATACTTAAAGGGGGGATATAAGAAAGATGGGGACAAACTTTTTACTAGGGCCTGTTGCAACACGACAAAGGGTAATGGTTTTAAACTAAAAGAGGATAGATTTAGAGTAGATACAAGGAAGATTTTTTTTGCAATGAGGGTGCTGGAAACACTGGAACAGCTTGCCCAGAAAGGTGGTAGATGCCCCATCCCTGGAAACATTGAAGGTCAGGCTGGACGGGACCCTGAGCAACCTGGTCTAGTTGAAGATGTCCCTGCTCACTGCAGGGGGGGTGGACTAGATGACCTTTAAACGTCCGTTCCAGCCCAAACTATTCTGATTCTATGAAATGCTACCTAATTTCAGCCTTTCAAATTCACTCTATTGACTCGCCTACGTATAGCAGAAGATGAAAACTAGCAATTCATTTTCACTGAGATACCCTTTCTATCACAACCATGCTAACCTTATCTAAAAAAGAGATGACTGCAGGAACAACTTCAGCATTTAGAAGTCCATAGAGCTTAAAAACTGGTAAAATATCTCAATTTTACATCTTCCAAATGAAAATATTTGAAGAATAGTTCAAGAATCAAAATGACCCATTTCAAAATTCCCAGTTCCTGCAGGAGCTATGGACCTTTGTCTAGCTAAACAGCTGTGTCATTACTCAGTGATGTGCATGTATTTACAGTGTCACTGTCCTCCAGTACAGTTACTCTGTTCAATTTTATTCATATAGCTTTGACATCTGGAAACATAACAAGACACATTCATCTTGTCTGCCACTCTGACGACCTCAGTGTAATACTACCAGGAATGTGCTTAGCCCAGTATTCATGGTGTGTATCTCACATCTCTAGCAAGAGGGTAGTGCCATGGAGTGGTGAGGGAGATGAGGAACACCACTCAACTCAGGTCACCAGCCATAAGCGCATGACCTTTTCACTAATTAGCATGATTTCAAAAATAATTGGCCTTCTTGACTATGCCACAGTGCATCAGATGAAGTTGAGCACGAGGAAAGAAGCACAGTAAACTCATTACTGTTTAACTATTCACAGCCCAATTGTTCAAAGAGGTAATTTAAAAGGTCAAGAATGATACTACACTACATGAGAGTTTTAATCTGAACACATAATAGGCAGCAACCTAATAATGAAATCAGAATTAATAGGGAGACAGTACAGAACAAGAGGATAAGCACAATATAGTCAGAGAGGAATAATTAACCAAAATAGTAATGTATTTTGGAACAAGTCAGCCTCACCTTTCTAGCCACTGTAGCAAACCGTGCATCAATTTTATAGCTTACCTCACTAGCTCACTAGCCATTCACCACACTGCTATGTGAATCTATTCATTATTTTAAGTCTCTGAAGCCCAGATAGAGGTAAGAGCACTAAAACCTCCTCTTTTCACATTTTGAGGCACTGTAATGTATGAACTAGCAGCCCAGCTTTCCTGCCTCAAGTCTATGGATTAACTCCATATTCACAAAATCACTCATGAGCTTTTGTTTTACAAATGAGATTTTTAGGAGACACACTGTAGATGCAAGCACATTATACTTTCCTGAGTTTTTAAATATAAAAAAATAACAAATCTTTAGAAGAAATAAATTACCTGGGACTGACCCTTTACCCTAGGTTACTTTTGCCTAGAAGGATCCACAAACCCAACTTGCATTTATGAAATAAACTTACAAATCTCTTGCCCTTTTACAATTTTTGCACTGCTTTTTATCAGGAAGCTCCTTAATAGGGCACTATCCAGTGAAAGCTGGAAGTGCCTTTGTTGAATAGGAGCCAGCTGCTCTTCCAGGTGGTTTGTATTTGAATAGATAGCCATTCCTACTTCATGGTTTTTCAGTAGCAGATTCACAGCCATGCCAGCTGCTGTGTCTTCACTATATCTCAAGCTTGCAGACAGAAAATATAATGTCTACACACTCAAAAAGAGGTTGCAGCTCACTAAAGGCACATGCAGGAAGTTCACGCACCTTAGGAAGTCTTGACAGGATCTTCAGTCTGTCATTTCAGGGAAGTTCTAGAGCTTGTGAACCAAACTAATCTGCAACTATGGCTTTCTTCACTACATTTGACAACACATCTAGCAGGACAACAAATTTAAAGTAATGCTATCACAATGACCTTGTGCTGAAATATTTCCATAAACAAATCTTGCTCAATCTCTCTCCTTAGTACATAGCCTTCCCTGTAAAAACACTATGCCTTAAAAAATGGCAGGGTGGGGAAGGAAGGAAGAATCATGTAAGCAAACTCCCTGACACCACCATAAAAACCATTTAACTTATTACCTGCTTTCAACATTCCGGCAAAGCAGTGACATTTTTGCAAGTGTGCCCATTAATCATCACATTTGTATTTCACTTTCCACCAAGACAATAGCACTTACTTGTATCTGACTACCTAGAACATTTAATCAAACTCTCACAGATCAAGAAACTCATGGCAAGCTTCAGTGAGGAAATGAAGTAGCTTTTCTAAAATCATTCATTTCTAGGCAAGTCACTGTTGGTAAACTTAGTTTTATAGCATCTGCAGCAAAATATGCAGACATATGTGACTGAAGGAGCCAGCTCTCCATTTCCTAAACCACATATTTAATTTAGATTTAATAAGACAGTAATTGCACATTAAGTACTCATTGATTACCTAAAATATATTTATTAAGAAATAACAGCTATGTAACGCATCTCTGTTAGATACTCACAGATCTATTACAAAGCTGTTAAACAGCAATAAATGTTTATCTAAAAAATTAGCATTCGGATAACATAAAATACACATCCTATTAAATCCAAGTGAAATACACGTTGAAGACAATTAAAGATCCTGTCCTCTTGCCTCAATTTTTCTGAGCAATGCTGTTCTCCCTATGTCTGAACTCACAGTACCAAACCTCTAAATGGAAATAATTTTCTTGAAAAGATTCAAGAAATTTAGAAGAAGAAATCTCAAGCCTTTCAATAAATCTTTCTTAGTGCCTCATTTGCTTGGTGACAGCACATCACACTTCACAGCTCTGCTGCTCCTGACTTGGGCATAGAGAAGGGTTCTTTCTACCGTACTCCATCCTTCAGTGCAGACAGGCTCCCAGACAACGGGTTTCCATAAGCAGCAGGGCTGTGCTCCTATTGCTGTTCTTGGGATTGCTTGATTCTATTATTTAATAGAAGGATAATCTGAGGAGGCAGCAAGTGGAAAAGTGGCTGTGGAGTTGACAGCAGCTGAGTTGAGGCTCTCAGAACAGTAACTTTGTGTGGAAAAGAAATTTGTGTATTACATCCTTATTTATGCATCAACAAGGAATGTACATATCTCTGCCAAACAGGTACGCACCAATCAGATAAGCAGAACAGGAGGTGACATTCAATGAAGTAAAGAAAATTGCAGTCCCTAGAGATAAATTTCACGGAAACAAAAATAACTCTCCAGCCACATCTGACCTGCACCAAAGACAACAGACTTCTGACAAAGAGTTGGCAGGAGCCTGGCAAAAGACACCAAAACAAGCACCAAAAGGAAGAGACTGTGAAAACGGAGTGGATGGACCCTGGTGACAAGGTCTCAACGCAAATAGGAAATAATGAACTAACACACATACAAAACTGCAACTTCACTCTGAACATTTTCTTTAAGCCCAGAGAATTGCTTTTTAGATACAAAAGAGCTACTGGAATGAAATGAGACACATTCTGTCTAGTGGGCACTCCCTGGAATCACATCTGAAGCACCTATGTAGGGCAGCATAATGAAACTTTATTTCTGCTGCTCACAACTCATCAATTTTCTGGGTAAGTCCAAAACTCCTACAGACTCACTGGCCTCCTGCTGCAGCAATTAATTCACTTTTCCTACTAAGCTATTAATTAATTTTAAAAAGCCCTTGTTGTTGAGCAACGCATATACATCATTAACATCAGAGAACTCTTTTATTGCATTATTGTTTATTAAAACACAAACTCAGAAAAAGGAAATTGGAAAGAATGAAGGTTATAAAGCAAAAAAAAACCAGAGATAGGCCTGGAACACAGGCATACTCAGTCATGGAAATTCTGTTTGAAGCTTCACTGTCTGTTTTATTATGGATTCCATAGGCAGCTTCTAATTTAGTGCAGCTGTTAACACTCCTGCTACATCAAAAATTCCCTCTGCTGAACTTTTGTAGGGGTTTTTGTGTTAGACAAGCACCAGTCCTTTCCAATTTCAGTTTCCTAATTATGGTATTGCAGTTCTCATTTATACTGTAAACCTGATCAGATTAAAAAAAAAAAAAAGGTAGATATTTACAACTGCTGGTAGTACTGTTTTTACTAGCTATTGCATTTACCCAGTGATACATAAAGGGTGTGCAACAGCTGGTCAATAACCAGTTTAGCAAATTGTTTCTAGGTGTATTGCTGTGAAATGTGTATTATAGAACGTTCTGTGACAAACCACCAGGCAAAAGCTCTGATCTTCAATTGCTATTCAAAAAAGCGTTAATAGTCATTTCTTTCAACCACATACTTTAAGAAAATTAAGATAAACAAATACTTAAATTACCAACAAATGAAGGGTAAAAACCTACAAGAAGGATTAACCCACTAATTGAACATTCAAAGCTTTAAATAGCAAACCAACTCTAAATGACTAATAAAAGGCTGCTATTGATAAAACATCTCTGATAAACAAGAGATTTGTTTTTCTTCTTATATGTTTACAACAGCCACCTTACCTCCCAACTACATCCACAGAAGTGTTTCTCTTTATTTTAACATAAGTTTATTGTAGACAACACAATTCATACCCTTTTCTAGTAACAGTAGTTCAGGGCCTCTCCGAAGCATTTGCTCTGCAAAGTGACATATTGTGACAAATCCAATGATAATGGGGAAATGTGGGAAATCTGACAGGAATTCTTTACTCCTCATTTCCACTAATGAGAATAAAACAGTAAGAGAGACACCTATCAAAAAATGCAGTAAGCAATTTATTTGGTTGAAACACAAGCAGTGCTTTTTCTTCCTCTGCTTCCCTTTCTCTTACTTTGCTTAGAGCAGGCTTTTCTTTTTTTTTCTTCATTTTGCTTTATATTGTCAACCAAGAACAGAGTTCCTGAGGAGACAAACAGGGGGTAAAGAAGACAAATCTGTCTCCTTTGTGTGAGAGCTGTAGGCCAGAGTTATCAACTCCTCTGCTATTCAAGACAGATTTGCATATCCAAGGCCACCCGAGGCAGAGAAGGCATTTGGAGGCTGATTTTTTTCCACAAGAACACATCAGGGAGCGAAGCAAAATAAGGAAACTCCAAAAACGATCCAAGTAACTACCGAAAAAAACCCCCAAAACTTCGTGGAGGGCAAAAAACTCTCCACAAAGAGAGAGAGAGAAAAAAAAAGACATTTTATACATAATGGAATTTCCAACTACACTTATTAAAGAAACTTCACGGACAGCAGCTTGGCACAAGAACTTCAGATTGGCATCCATTCTGTTTCTGTCCATATCTTAATACAACACTACCTCTCTGCACACAGGAATCAAGGACGATGGAGTAGCCAGACTGCAAAACAGGGTGGGATACTTTCCCAGCAGTCTTGTATCTTGACTACAGTTGGGTGACAGAAAAAAAAAATATCAAAAGACACAGACATAAAGCCACTATGGTGAGTTCATTATGCATCAACTCTAGCATTAATACCAACAATTTGGAAATACTGGAGAAATGCCACTGGTAGGGGGTAAGATTCCAGTATAGTCCATCCCTAATCACAGTGCTTGTCTTCCTACAGATATAACAGTGGAATTAGTGGATCACATCATGTCAACATAGTGATTACACAAATTTCTTTTAGAAATGCTCTCAGGAAAATCACAATTAATTCAAAGACATTTAAGTCAAAGTTAACCTTTTATTGAGAACATGTACGTGATACACACTATGCTATGGAGACAGTGTATACATTCAGTACATTTATTGACTAACCAGAATTACCAGCTAAATAGCTGCTAACACCTTCTTTCATATAACCCACTTTTACACAGGCACTTGCTTTAACACAGAGCTACTTTTGGATTTGCTTTTGCCATCCTTCCTCGCAAAAGCGATTTTTAATGTAAAAACCTGTCACCTATAATGGCATAGGAGTACTCTGGCAAATTATGGTCCTATTAAACCTGAGTAAAGATAGAAGAATTTAATTCCACAAAACACAGCCCAAAGACCCTAAGGTTCTGATTCTTGTCCATTACCTATACTCAATAGCTCTTAAAAAATCTTGTTGACTCCAACATAAGATAATGTATACCGTAATTAGTTCTTGATCTAATGAAAATTATCAACAACTATCTTAGCTAGACCTGAAACACCACTGAACTGCCCAAAGACAAAAATCTCTTATAATGTACTGTGAGACAGCATGCTACAGAACATTACTTAGCAAAAAGTAATAGACAAGGCCAAAATCTGTTTCAGCAATTAAAAATCAAAATCCTTAGTCTAAAGCTTTCAACTCATGATTTGCTTGGTTTAAAAAAAATGGCTGTAGATGTAACCAACTTTCCTGAACATTTATCAGTAGCATCAAAAATTAAACACCTCATAGAAACCATTAGACCTAGTTGTATCCACACTGTACAGTAGAGAATTCATATTCCATTAACTTATTTATTAATTTACTTATATATATTTTCCAAAGAAAGAGAGGAATTTAAATTTGCTAAAGTGAAATCTGAATTTAATATCTTTGCCCATGGTGTCAACATTGCTCACGGATTTAGAAATCTGGCAGTTCAAGTGCAGGTTTCACTACTGTTTACTGCTTCCTGACATTTAGAACACATCTCCACTCACACCACATTGGTGTGCTCAGCTGCAAACACTGCATGCACGATGAAATCACAGTACTAGTCACACTGGCAATAGCTTCCACTTTTGAGCTAACTGGTACTAGATAAGTACAAAATCCTTTTCAAAAAACTGTTTCAAGTGAGTTGTTAACACCTGTCTTGCTACATCTGAAGGAAAATATTGCACTTTCTAAATACTTACAGCAAATTGGAAAAATCAGCTTCTAGAGGCCAAATACACTTTGTTTCCTAACATATACAATGTCTTTAAGTGTAAAGAGTGTGCTAATGTCTAGACAATAAGAACAGTTATGCTTTCAGTTCTAATATTTTGGTTCAGCCCAATGAGCCAGTGTGCCCTGTTTTTTTTCAGTTCTAGAGGGCATGCGAGCCATTTTCTTTGTGCTTTCTATGTACACAATTATTTTTCAGATGTAAATAGAAACAAACAATGCACACAGAGAATCTGAAGCAATTATGCACAGCTCTCTCCCCATTCAGGAACTACCCCAAATTAAAAAATATCACACTAAACAGTCTCTGCATTTGATACACTAGATCTTACTTTAGTATGTCACTTACCATACATTGCCATCTCTCTGCAACATACTAACACAATATGAGCTTTATTTTAATATATAAATGTTACACATAGGTGGTGATAACAAATTTTCAGATCTAGATTTTACCCTTAAAAATAACAAAATAAAGAATTTAAAATTAAAGGCCACAGTATAACTGCAGCAAACTTGGTTAAATTACCAAATATGAAAACAGAGGTTGCTGTGGTAAAAAAGAGGATCTGTTGAAGAACAAGGAATGCACTACAATTCAAAAGCTAGAGTGATAGAGTTATGCGAGCTAATCCACAAATCAGTTTGACTTTAAAAAAAACCCAAACAAATACATTTCTTTATTTTATCTGCATTTTGGATTTTGGGGTTTAGTAGAGTATTAGGCCACAATTTTCAAGTATTTCTCTATAGTAGGAGTTCTGAAGGAATGTATCAAAAATAACCCCCACAAAAAACCCAAACAAACCCCCTAAGAGCCTCTCAAAAGCACCGATCCACATGGGACAGAAGTTGAAGAAAAGAAAGAAAACCACCACCAAATACTCAGAGATCCATCAAAACAAAAGTCACAGGTATTCATGGCTTGGCACAAAATTTCCAGGTTTCCCTATATGCAGAGAAATATTAGTACTGCCACAAATATTAATGTCAACATAAGATGGGAATTTTGCTGTGTGATACATTTGCTGGTAGTAAGTAAAGCAGCAAGACTACCTTCTCTGACCTTTCCATTGCCTGTTGCCATAGACAGTTAAAGGCTGGCAGATGCACATATGCAAGAGGATAAAGAAATCACAGCAGAACATCATAAAAACTTCCACCAGGTCAAGCTTTTCCTCAACTATTTATACAACACCACATTTCTTCTCATAATGGCATTTCTCACTTGGCACTTTAACTACTAATACAGTACTAAAATTAACCTGTTCTCTCTTAGAAGCTCCACAGCCAGTGTGACTGAAGTGAGATTCCTCCCTGGGTGCTGGGACTGGATTCCCCTAATGTATTTCCTGTCTTCAGGGCAGCAGCTGCTAGAACTGCAGTACATGGCCAGTAGCTCCTAGAACTAGTTGGAGGGCAAGGTAGAAAATAAAATCTAACAAGGGCACTACTTTGCAATTCTAGAATGCATTCAAAAGCAGCAAAACTGCAATCCATATCATTATCGTAACTGTTTTTTAAACCTATGAAATGACCTTAAAGTATCTTCTAAATCATCCAGGAAAAGTCTAAGCTCTATTCTTACTCTGCTCATTTCATAAATATTATGAATTTCTAGGTATTAAAAGGCTGATTTTAAATGTCAGAGAAAAAAAAAATTCAGCAGTGAATCTTCAATAAGAATACTCAGGTCTCACATCAGGCTGTTCTGCAGGAAAAAGATAAGAAAAGCACATATATGTAACACTTGCTCCACAAATATTTAGCATGCGTTTAGTCTAAAGAATAGATCGCAGTGCCAGATGGTAAAATTGCGCAAGCGCCACAAACCATACCCTTGGAAGCACACTGTCACAAAACAGACAACATTGAAAGGCAACTTGGCTCAGTTGCAAGTAATGCAGTTCTTGCTGAAAATTAAAACAAAGCAGAGTTCATGGGTGTAATAAGGAGATCTCACTGGTTTTGTGTCCATTTAGTATTGTTCAATTTCAGAACTGTTGATTCTACAGCCCAGACCTTTATCAATGAATTGCTTCCCTTCCAGGAAATCTGAGCTAGAGAAGAAGCTGCAGGAGAACACAAGTCCTAAAAGACTGCATATAGGCAATACCTGCTTTGGTTTGCTATAGGTGTCATTGTTGTGGCTTTTCCAGACAGTTCTTCAAGGAAGAGAACAACAATTATTTCACCCTTCCTGGCCATTGGGTAACCTGCAGTGATTAAGGCAACCAGTGGTTTAGCAGCTACAGCTAAACCAGTGATTTAGCAGCTATGCAAAACAATCAACTATAAAATTTAACTCTCTGAAAATTTGGCTATATGTCATAGGGTATACCTTCAGAAATACTAATTGTTTTTTTCAGAGCGTTTATGAAAATGGAAATATGGCTTCTTAATCATTAAAGATCCTTTTGAAAAAGTTGCTAGAAAACGACACTAAGTACATTAGGTACAAAAGACCACACCCAATAGACAAGGTTAAGTCTTATGATATATCTGTTCAGGCTAATCTCGGTCAATTCCTTCCCCTATGTTTCCAATCCTGAATAGACTTCTTCTGTACAGCTTGTAATCGCTAGGATTGGTCAATTCTCTGATACCTTTTAAAAACCACCAAGTTTCTAAACTGAATATTACCCTTCTCAATGGGAATAAGTCAAGTAACTGGTCATGCTGTTACATCATAATGGACATTTTTTCAGCTAATGTAAATCAATCTGCTCTGTAGTCACACAGATTTACACCCATCCCGGATTTGGATGGGTGTACAATTTGTTCGCTATAACATTCTTTTTTTGCCAAGTACTCTTAAAAACATTATCTTACCTAGACCTGTAAGCAAGAAGTTGGATAGAAAACTGACATGACAGCTGGAGATTCTAAAATTCAGTCCTAAAATATCTTGTTCAAGAGTATGCCCATTTAGTATATAAAAATGCAGGAACTTTATCACTGTTTAATACAATTTGAAAATAAAATTATAATTGTTATTTTTGAGCCTATGTCTCCCCACTTCCTCCCCAGTATATTTCTACAAGCATTTGCTCAACAGTAGCTGAATGTTGAATTGGGAGAGCTTGAGGAGAATTTGAAAGTGTGTGTAAAATCAAAGCCAGTTATAATGTTACTTCAAATATTCAAATGCTCGAAGACAGTAACATAGCAGCAGAAAATTAACTTTTTTAAAATTCATGTCTTTTCTAAACTCATATGGATTAGCAGCAGATTTGCAGTAATTAATTATAATTACGAGTTTCCTAGGGAAACATGGCATAATAGACTCATTAACTGAAATGTTACGTTTGCTCTGTGTTTGATTCTCAGATTATTTTAACACAGTGCAACATTTGTTAAAAGTTTTTTGGGCCAACCACCTTTACTTATGCTGAATGGTTACTCCCTCCATGAGTAGCCCCAACTGACTTCAAAGAAAACCCTCTTGGGCCCTTAATTAGACATTTTCAGCCTATGAAAGTAAAATTCCTTCCTTCTCGGACAAATTCTCTGGTCCCTATTGAACATGAGTCAGTGGGAGCTTTTCTTTGGAAAGGATCATTGAACCTGGCCTCACAGTTACTTCCTGATATTCTCTTCACTCCTGAACAAAAGATAGACCACCTAACCAAATATCTAACTAAATAGCACATCCTATTTAAGAATGCACAGTTCTGAAATAGGCTTAAAAAAGGCCTCAATTATATTTTTAATTTTTCAACTATCTTCTGTTTGATGCTATTGCTAAGGAAAGGAATATTTTACATCCTCATTTCATTATAGAGGCATAAATGCCACTGAACTCCTTATGATCTGAATACACAGAGCTCACTGCAGCCATTAATACACCTAATACACAGGGAACTCCACATAGCTACTAATAAAACTCCTTATATAAACCACAGCACTCACAGTCTAGACAATGTCAGGAACACGAAAGCTGCTCTTGGTGCATGCAAAAGACCCCCACTTTGATACCCTTATATCATTGTCCTCAGTTTGAAAATCAAGGGAAACCAATGATGCACTTGTCAAAGAAAGTAGCTTCAAAAATCAGGAACTGGCTAATTAAAAAAGGAATTACTATTTATTTTATGGTCTTATGTGCACTCAGGAAGTTCTAACACACAGAAGAGAAATTAAATAACTTTTCATTTTGTCTCTATGCTTTAGGAACCATGCCCAGTAAGATTATGGACAAGAGAGTGATAGGTCCAGCAGGGATTTTTACCAATTAAGCTTCTACACTCTGGGGGGGGGGTAGAGGTGTTTTTTGAACCATGAGTTATTTTTGCACATATCAGGGGCTGCAGTGCCAAGCAACAAAGGGGCTCCATTAAGAGCAATGTTACAGGCTTCGCTCAGAGCTATCATGCTTTCCTGCAAGTCCAAACCTCTAAGAAGATTTCAGTGAGAGAACTGAGAATGCTCAGTTCTATAATACTATCAAAAGGATGATAGGAGTGCTTTTACCTACCCAACCTTTACATTTTTGCAATCAAGGAGAAAAGTAAAAAAAATTATTACAAGGTTTAATTAACAACAAATACACCTAGATGATGACAGATTTTGTTCCACTGAATACTATTTTCTCCTATATGCCCCCAAGCATCCCAAGCAGCTACAACTCACAATCTGTTAATAGCTATAGTTAAAACAGGGCTTTCAGATTACCCTTTTTTAAATTTTCTTTTTTAAATCAAAGGCACTGTTTATAACTGCTCTGCATGCAAATAACTGTAGCATTTTGGGTACCTCTATCATACAGTTGCTTTATGAAACATCACTTCAGGAAACAGTGGAGTAAACTAATTTTGATCCCGTATTTCACGGTATTAGGAACATGACACTTTGTAGATTGACAATTCAAAGTTACATATGTGCACACAGGATTCAGCAAAGGTTGTTTTCATTTGATAGTTCTACAAGTCCACCAGACCACACCAAAGGTATAAACTTATGTATCCAACCATGGTATGATGTCAATTATACAAGTGTGGCACCTATCTTGAATATTCCAGCTTATCTTTAGATGGAATCATGAGGCAATCCATGTATTACCTTTACTTTTTTCCTTGTATAGACTGAAAACCTGTATTTGGCATAGCGACACATTGGCTCAAGTTTTAAGCATATTCTGAAGCTCAGTTGCTTTAGCAAAAAAGGTAAACTTCATGATAATATAAAAGTATGGTATTATAAGCACGTGCTTAAATGATTTTTTGGAATTTGGAATCTGGTGTTACAGGCAAGACTGACATACAGTGTCAGTTTTTCAGCTTATCAAAATGGGAAAGACTAATGAAAGAAAAAAGCAAAGCTGCTTTGATGTAAAGCTGTAAAAGATGAGAATATACTCACTCTATTGAGAGACTAACTGAAGCAACAATTTACTGAAGATTATGAGACAGATTCAGTTAGTTGCCTTTATTTCAAATTTCTGTAAGGAAAGCAGGTATGGAATTGAACATTTGGAAAAAAAACCAAAACCAAACCATGGATAAAGCCAGCCTGCCTGAAACTGTCACATTTTTTATCACATAATATAATTTCAAAACACGTGAAAGAATTTATGAAAAAACTTGATTTTAACCATTCATGCCCAGTAGCCAGTTATAACTTCCCCTTCTCAGAAATGCATCCAAGTTAGAAACAGGAAAAAAAGAATGGAATTAAACAGAATGTGTCTAAATTTTCCATTTTTCACAATATTTTCTATCTTTATTTTAGTCTTTTTTTAAAGCTAACGGAAATTTTTAAAAGTAATTCAGTCTCCTCAGCTTCAGAATCGTTTTCTGGTAAAAAAAAGCCATGACCATTAATTTCCTATTTTCACTTATTTCACATAGCTATCAAAACACAGGCATACCTCATTTTGTTCTCCTAAAGCCAGAAGGGGAACCTGCAAAACTGCTGGGATACATGTTTGCCCTGCTGCCTGAAGAACAAAAACTACTTCGGACAGTCTCAGCACAGAGCTGTTTTACTAGGTTGATACATAAAACTAGGCTTTCCTCCAGTTAAACAATAATAATTTGTTTTAGTTTGATAGTCCTTCTAAATAATGGTGTCATCAGTAAACATCTGGCTTCTTCCTAGCAGATTAGGCCTCCAATGAGGAAAGTGTGTTTATAATTCTAATTTGAAACACAGCACATTAATATGCTGATTCTCATAATGTTTGCCTTAACCTGTTTGGAGAAATTATGACTACAAATATCTTGTACACACCTCTAAACTACCAGCTTGTACAAACAACACAAGAGCCGATGCAGTCTCATACAGATGATTAGAACCACTTCAGAGGCAATCATGATTAGCGCTTTGGCTTGAAGCCATATTTTACACATAAACAAAGCATCTGTTTCTGAGTTCTTGTCCCAAGCTAACAGAGCCACCCCCGCTATTACTAATAAGTCCATTCAAGAGAGCCAGATGGCCTATCTGAAACAGCCCTGGCTTTTTCCTGAGCTAGGCAAACCAGAGCCATGGAACCAGAGTTGGCTCCAAATCATATTTCCTTGGGCTCTAGGAGCCAGTAAAACAACATGCAAACTGGCTCCACAAAAGAAGAATACAAATGCTGGTACCATCCATTATTTAGAATTGGTGTGAGGCCAACATCTGCCCCTCCAGATGATCCTTTCATGTAGGTACAAGGAAGGAAGATGAAAAGTACAGTACACTTTGTGGGAGTGGGTGTATTGCAATGCAGACTGTCACCATTTCTTGTGGGATTTTTTTGCAGACTTTGCAAATCCTTGCCTGCAGCCAAGCAGTACTGCTCAGCTGTCCTTGCTGTGTGTCCTATGTACTTGACAATTGGGCGGCTTTACATATTTAATAAAATTGTCATATTTAGTTAGTAGAACTGGGCTTTAAAAAGAATCTTGTGCTCCTCAGCAGCAACTGCAAGTGTTGAGAGCCAAACAGAGAAGCACTTGGCTGGTTCAGTTCCAAGATCTCTTTTCTTTCCTGTGACTCAAGTTCTCACTTAACCAGTTCAGTTTCTAAGTAGATTAGACTCAAGATGCTCCAGAAGCCAAAGAGTTAGTGCTGCAGGGAAACCCATAATTGACCTGGCCTAGGAAGGCTATTAGAGAGAAATCTCTTTATATTTTATTTAGAAGTAAGCAGACAGGTGGCAGTTAGTGACAGAGAGAGATGGCCATTTAGGTCACCTGCCCCACCAAACAACATGTATATAGAGAACTTCATTTTCCCCCATCCACTATGACACATAGGGTGATTTGTTCCACTATGCTGATGACGGAATTTCAGTGGAGTGTATGTCTGCACGAACTATCAAAGACAACTCACTACACCAGGAGCAAATGAACTTCAGTCTAAGAGCACTAGCAGGTCACATCACTACTGCAGAAGTAGTTTTGCAGAGATAAAGTCCTCTCAGAACAGCACAGCCACAGTGAGCATATTTCTTGTGTGCTACTATCCCGAAGCTACAGACAAAAAATCCTTTACTTCTGTCTCATGGGAATACAAACAGATTTGCAACAGCAAATCTCCCCAAACACAGCTATCTTCCCACCACCCTGCCATCAGAGACAGAAAAATGAATCACTGTGTGAGGGGAAAAAACCCTTATGGAAATGTGCTGAAACAATCAAGGCCTGCCACTCCTCTTCATTAAAGGCAGGCTCCACAGTAGTTATTGAAGCTCTCTAGGATCTCTTGGGATAAAAGCCAGAATAGAAATGCGCAAAGTATTGTTCTTCATGTATTTTCCCCACACTGCCAGTCTTGTGAGCTATGCACACAGGGCATTCCTTGATTTTAAAGGAAAGCCCCAAAAACCAGTCACATTCCATAGCCCAGATTAAGTATGATCCTCAATCTGTGTCAGTGTCTACACTAGTGGCTGAGAACTCAGCTTCCTTCAGAGCATAAAGGACGTAGTGAATGGTGCATAACCAGTATCGTCCTGCTACTGCAAGGATCTCAGCTGTTTTTCCTTGAAGGGATTATCTCAGTGCAGGTAAGGAGGAGTACAAGACTTGAATTAAAAAAAAAAAAAAATCTCTTTCTGCATTCCTAGAAATGTAAGAACACAATACCATATAAATACGGAAGAATGACACACATTATCCAGGTTTTCTCACTTCATATTTTGAATTGTATAACACTAGGCATTTTGTAGGGGGAAAAAGAAAAGGGGATTTTTTTTTTGTTTTTCCCACTGAGGGATAGAAAGAAGGCGCTAAGCAGAAAAAGGAAGAGGGAAAAAGTGCTCAGAAGCAAAACTGAATCCTTTGTTTCAAGAGGAAAAGCAGGTTCATGGTTCTCGCAAATTTCATATAATTAACAAAACAAAATGCATAGCACTGATGCCAAGCATGGTCTACACTAGGCATTACTGAGACTGGTACTTTCTTGCAGGCTTTACTAAATTAAGTTTTTCTGGAATAAATCTTTGGTATTAATTCTACCCCCTGAGAAAGCTGGTCTAACAGGATAGTGGGGAAAGAAGTCTTAATCCAACAAAACATCAGGTGTCCTGAGCAGCCCTTTCCAAAAGACACTAATGGAATTACCAAAGTTCTTAAGAGTACCTCCCAGCTGCAAGCCTACCTCATTCTGTTACTTATGGGGGGAAAAAAAGGCTCTCTGTCATTTCCATAACTATGAAATTCTCTGTAACTCTACTGGACATTTACACTGTGACAAAGACACTGCTCTCACACTCCTCTGCCACAGCACCCTGCTTTATGAAAGAGAATTCCCTCATGGTGACACTCAGTCTTCGCTTCCTCTAACATTGATCACAAGATCTTATCAATTTCATCACAGCATAGGGATTATCAATCCAATGAAAAAATCTCCATGTGTCGCCATTTCTCAGAGATGCCTTCGAAAACTATTTTCATTATTAGTCTATTTGAATAAAAGCACACTAGATGTACCATGAAAGTGTGAAACACACACTATGACTCCTTTTAAGCTGAAGAGGTGAGATCTCTTTGCTTATTACTCCTCACCAAATGCGAATACACAATTTATTTAATGCCTAGTTTTCGTGTGCTGAATTAGCTCACAACACAGCTGAGTGTCCCTTGTGAGCAAGTGCTCCATTTGCACATTGTCAAGCATCCTAGTCTATTCAGTCCTATCCCAACTGCTTAATGTCTGAAACAGAAGCATCCACTACATTCTTCTTGATCTAAACAGCTAATTTAATACCCTTGGACAAAAGGAGCCTGGTGTTTTGGTAAGCTCCCATGGGCCTAACTATCACAAAGAAGGGATTGTTGAATACACACATGAAAAAAAGGAAGAGATAGGAGGCAGGCAGTCTGATCTTTATGACCCACTGATTATTCTATCAGTAAGCAGAAGCATAAATCTAGCTCCTGACCTAACAGAATACTATTTTACTTCCCTTTACTCCATATTTTATCTTTTATAGCCAATAAAACATTAAACATTACAAAAGGTTATGTTCTCACCAATATTTTCACTAAATGACAATAAATTCAAAGTTGAGCAAAGCAGAGGTTTCAGCAGCAGCTATTCTGACAGTTGTTCGACACTCTTCCTGCAATTCACTCTGAATACACTAGCGCCACTAATACCAAGAAAGCCCATCTGGAAAACCCGACACTGAATTTGAATCAGTCTAATGACCCTCTTAATGATTTAATGGCAAATCTATACACTAATACAAAGCTGAGCTCTTTTCCAATGATCTGGTATGGTATTTACCGTGGAAAGTAAAATTCCTTCCTTCACCCTGCCTTTTTGAACATTCTCAAATATCAAAATCAGTATCAGCCTTCTTAGCTGATCTCCCTGAGCTTTAGATCAAGGCTCAAGTTGTCCTGTTTTTTATTCCACATGAGTTAAGAGGGGAAAATTAAAAGACTTGTATGAGGGGGGGGGGGAAGGAGAGAGATGAAGGGACTTCAGAAGGATCAGGAAGGGAACAGACTGAGTCTTTAATCTGCTGCAAAGCTAAATACTCCAGCTACCTGGACTAGATGTGTATTGAAGACAGGCAGAGTGGAAAATGGGTCTGAAAAACTATACACATTTTATGGTCCATCAATTTGGGAGAGAATGGCAGAGCGTGCAGTTTTGAACTGGATACAGAAACAAAACTACTCAGAACCACTGACCAGCAGACTCCCAAAAGACTGAAGATACAACAAAGAACACTGTCAGGACAGACATCACAGAACAGACAGAACAGTTCTCCTATCAGTACACAAATTGCCCCAAATATTTCAGTTTAAAGGGTTCCCTCAGTCACCAGCTGTTCTGTTTATTCCATGAAGCATTTTATATTGAACTGTGCATTCTCATCTCAAGTTCCTCGGTCCCAAGTTTTCAGACATACACTATTGTCTTAGAGTAATATAAGACCAAGACCTGCAGCTCAGACAAATGTGAAAGTACTTGCCCACCTGGGAAATAAGCACAGATACATAGGTTATGAAAATTGAATCAAAACACATTTCCCGGGCAGCATTTGAACTGAGACACAACAATTAATGGTCATCAGTCTGGAAGAACGGACCTTGGGAACTGAAAATATTAATGAAAACAGCTCACATCTGTAGTAGTAGGTTTGCTATATCAGGAATTACTTCAGAAGATTTTTTAATTCAAAAAGAAGAAAGTAATCTCTAATTTAAAAGGGAAACTGAGGCACAGATAAGATAAATAACTTGGATAATGTCACACAGCAGATGAAGAACAACAGGGGAACCACAATCAGATAATTCTGTCACACACAGTTTTTCTTTTTTTCTTCTATTAATGAGTCCAAACTGCTGTCAGACAAATTAAAAAGAGAACTGTATAGCTTAGTAAGACTGTCCTAAAATATGCAGTCATGACTATACTGGGAAGATGCAGAAAAATGTTAGTTAGCATCTTATTTGGGGGGAGAAGAGCACAGCTATACTTATAAAATACGTTACTGTATCAATCCTGAATTGACAGCATTTTCACAACTCAATTAATGTCTATTCATAACTGATATATTTACATGATCCTTTCAGCAATTATTTTTTTCTAAAACCATGAGATTTTATAGTAGTATAATAATATGTGATGAGGAAGATTAAACTAAGAGACAAAGAAAATCGGTGATCAAACAGCCAGGACACCTGCAAACCCAGTATCTTCCCAGATTAAGAGAAACTCTGAGCAAGGGCAATGGAGCACTGTTCTGGCTAAAGGGCCTGCAACACTTCAAAACCTGGTAAATACCTGATATTAGGAGGCAGTCATACAATACTCAGATGCTGAAAGGTATGTAGAAGCCTAATTTCCATTGCTAAAAAAAAGACAGGTCTAGATCTTCAAAGACATCAGAGTACCTAATACTCTGCCTTGAAGACTGAAGATACTGACCTGAATTTACAGATGACTCAAGACTCAAGCAGGGCATTTCACTTACTTGGACAGCTCAGGCAGGCTCTTACAGCCTAACAGACAGATCACACCAGGAACCACAGTATTACTTTCCCATCTCATGGGTTGTGTTTGATAAATTACAAGCAACATTCCTTTATTTTTTTTCTAATATTTAATCAGAGCAAATCAATCTGCATATGTGAATCATCTAGTACTTACCCAACTTCATGTCCTTTTAAAATACATTTCTTACACACAGAACCAAGAGGGCAATATCTGCAGCTTTTTCACCTAATGTCAAGGTGTTTTTTTGAGCTATAACATACACTAATCCAAAATATATATATATATATATATATAGATATATCATAATTCATTAAAAACAATGAGAGAGAAAGTAGATTGCTGCTTCTCTTCCTGGGATCTGTGCTGCTGAGTCTGAGCTTGACTCATGCACACATGGTCAGCCTCTGAATATTTTGTCAGTTCATCAGTTACATTACTGAAGTTCATTATTTTGAGCCTTTTGGCTCCTACCCAGTTCCAATTACTTGTTTTAAAACACTGCATTAGCATTATCACCAATTACAGACACAGCAGCTTATTTCTGAAATAACTGCACCTCTGATTTCTCTGCACAATCCTGTCTTCTGTGTATGACAACAAATAATGAAGGGAGGAAATAACTGAAAAAGTGAAATCCCACCTTATTAGTTTTTTATTTTCTTCTACATAACACACATAAACTAACACAGCTCATATCCAGGCAGGTTTTGAACCGACAAGCAAACCCTGTTCTCTTAAGGTAAAATAAATTAGCCCAAGATAGAAGAGAAGCAGGAAAAGGAGGAAAACTGGCCCATCTACCCACTTCAAACACATAGCATGTTAGACCTGAATGTAATCAGAAAATAAAACCCAGTTGCTTTAGTATTACTTTCTCCATTAAAAAACAAAGGCACAAAAGCAGTCTGCCACTGTCCCAGATGTAATTATAACTTATATCAACTTTTTATCACCTTCATTTGTCCCAAGGATTTGCTAAATAAAAGCCTTTAATATAAAGGGTTTAAAAACAAGCTATTAAAACCTTGAAATGTTGAGTGCATTTGCAGTACACTGCTTTGCAAGAGACCAGAAAAAAATCCTCTTGTAATCCATAATTTCTAATAGCATTATAATGTAGTCACAGTCTAGAACCACTATGTAGTACAATCTGTTTTCTGCTTTCCTACTTACAGGGGAAAACCTTCCTACAATGAGGAAAGAAATTCAAAACTAAGAATTCATAGTAAAACCTTAAAACATATCTAAAGAGCTCCTAGCATCATTTTTTTTTGAAAGGTGAGGAAAAAATAGAGGTGTGAAAGAATTTAGATCCCCTATTATATTTATTGTACAATGCCAACTGTTGCTTTACTGATGTATTTAAGTACATCATTGTTAATATATTTGTAATAATTTAATTCCAGGATTTACTATATAATCATAGAAAGCCTACAAAGTAATATTCATTTAATGTTTTTATTGTAAAATATTTTAATATTTTTTCCAAAATATTTACCCATCCTTAGTGCTTCATAAATCTAAAAGATTTTAGAAACTTTTTTTGGTTGCATTTATTTTAAAATCAGATAGTACTAAAGCTACTTTAAATAACATTTCTCTTTCATGGAACATAATTTCAAAGCATTTAATAAATTCAACATTTCATAAGATGACCATTTTGGATCAGATAATTCATTTTGATTTCTACATGTAAGTGATCAAACAGATTTAATTAGTATTCTTTCAATAATAATAATAAAAGCAGATTTTTAGATAAATTCTGTATATGTTTAGAAATAGCCTCCACAAGTCTTAAACCTTGTTTTCACCTTACAAGTAAGCAATTACCTGAAAATAAGTAGATATAAACCAGCCAGATTAGGACACTTAGCAGAGGACAGAAGAATATTGGCCAAGTTACTTAGTAGCTATCCTACCAGGAATTCACAAGCATTATACTCTGTTCACAATGAACACACCTGCATATATTCCTTCCAATCAACATCCTTAAAGAGCAAGATATTAATTTTTTTCTATTAAGCATTAAACAGGACCCTAAATAAGTCATACTAAAAGACATTCAATGAATATCTTGTTTTTAAGACAGTAAAAATGCATAAGCTGAACATAAACAGCCACCTCACACAATTGAAAAAATTCCTTCTGTATTAAAGTTTTAAAAACATTCCCTGTTGTGAACATATCATTAAGAGTGAGAAAGAAAGGAAGGTTAATACACATGAATAAATTGAAATATCTCCTTTAAAAAAGCTATTTTAAAAGCACATGTTTTTTATTAGTAAAGATAGTGAAAATGCAAACCATGATCAATTGCTAGTGATTAAATTCTAAAGTGCTAATATGAATACAGTGAAAGATATGGTAATGTATTTAAAATTCTACAGAAAAAATAAGGATGAGTACCTGTTTTAAATCAGGAAGCAGCAGATAATTTCGAGATCAAAACCACTTCCTGTTAAAGAAAGGGGAGAAAATTCCTTAACAGTTATTGCCATTATGAATCCACTCTTTGAAAGATTATTTACCTTTATTTATTTATTCAAAACCTATCAGTTTTGAAAATTCAGAACATGATTAGAATATAAGAAATCATTTGGGTTGTCTAACACCTAAATTAAAGCAATTATAAAATGTGGTTAAGTATTCCAGAGAACATACCCAATTTCTAGATACAAAAAAAATAATGGAAGATGAAACTGAATTTTTGACACGAAAGCTTAGAGTCAGGGAATGTAAATGTTTGGAGAAAGCAGAGTTCATAATACATAGGCATATATATTGGGATTTTTTGTTGTTTTGTTTTGACTGCCGGAATACTTGAAGCTTTCTCTGAGCTCCCTCTGGTGCGCAGTTGGTGACAGTGCAACAAAAGCATCACCAAGAGCAGGAATCGACGAGTTTCAATTTCATATTATGTTACTTGTTTCTTAACGCATCATGCCCCCAGGGACCTTACAAATAGAAATGTTTGGTCCAAAGGTATTATCTGCATACAGTTATCCTTCCCTAGAAGGAAAAGGATATAAATAAAAGGACACCCCACTCCCCCAAAACCCAAAATCTGCTTCTCTTCTGAAGAGCTCACCACCCCTCACTGCAGTCAGGAAAAAAGCACACTTGAGAAACAATCTTTCATAAAGTCACAGAAGCGTTCAGAGAGCAAGCATTACCCATTTTAGAAGTAAAACAATACACATCTTTTTAATATTAATGAAAGCGGTATTTTAAAAGCAAGCACTTAAAGCAAGCTGCTGTCTCACAAAGAACCTCTTCTTTCACCATGTTGGCTTACATTTTGACTGAACTCCAATTTATTTTAATTAAACCATTCTGTTTCTCAATTGTAAAACCTCTTGCATGACTCCTTATTAATGCACTGCAACAATAAACTGCATGTTTTTATGTTTAGACACTGTGCAAATGGAGTTACAAATTGCAGAAATGAGGATTTCTGCACCAAGGAACTAGCACAGCCTAGTAGAGGCCTGGCAGCTACTCCACATTTGCAATCATTTGGTGACTTTATCTTACTCTGAATTAGACTCTTTAGACTCCAACTTAGACAAATTCCTCTGAAATCTGAGGAAGGGGATTCTGTTAAAGGAAAAGGAAAAGTTACCCTCATGCATACGACCGGAAACCATGCCAAAGAAACCACCAACAGCCATGCTAGAAACACCACCACTTTTTGGGTAGCTGTTTAAGTTGGTACTTGCCCAAAGGTACACTTCTTTAGCCCTATATTCCAATGTCTGTGTTACACAGCAGGTCAGATAAGAAACTACTACAAATCCAGTTAAATCCTACTATTGCTATATGTTGTGTAATTTGGGACAGTGCTAACGAAGTGTAAATACCAAAGGAAAACTTTTTGTTGTTGCATGTGTTACTGGAATGGGAACTCCAAAGAGCAACCACAAGCTAAATCAAGACCTGACCTGAAAAAAAACTGAAATTGGACTCTTTCTTCACATGTTTGTGTGACAGCAAAGATCTGAAGAGAAAAATTTTAAATATTTTTTCTTCTTCTGAAGTTAAAGAGATCTTAGATAGAATAATCATCAGCAACTTAAAGTGTGATTTTTTTTTTTAAATTATGTGTTCAATTTGGCAGATGGGGAATTATCAGTGAAATGCTGCAACAGTGCCAAGCACCATTCTTCAAGGTATTCCTGACTATCAAAGTCCTGGAAACTTGATTTTTGTAATACATCTCCATAGACAGGGACCTACCTTGCATATTAGCAAGCCCGCAACCAAATTACAGGCTCAACACCAGAGCCTGCAGATTTGTTCCTATCTGGAATATCAGTAAGCCAGTAATACATAAAAAGAGAAAGCTTAAAAAAGAAGAAATCATCAACAAGGCCAATAACTTTAATGACATTCTAGAAAGCTTTCTTGTCCACAGTCAGCAAAAACAGGCCTCTGAAATCATGCTGGTTTATTTAACATTGCCTTGCTCCCAAAGACAGACTGCCTGCAATTCTGAACATCCTGTAGCAGCGAGGCAGATCATGCTAGCCATCAAATTCTAGTTGTTCATTCCACTGACTGGAAAAACGCCTGCTGTTTGATTTCTTTTATAGGGTCATATTTGAGGAAGCAAAGTTTATAGAGATGACTTACCTAATTAGATTCAAAGAGTGATTTGCTATATCAGCAATAGTTTTAAAATGTACAAATCTAGACAGAAAGGCATGTTGTAAACAGGTGTGAATGGCACTGCTCCATCAGGCATTAAATTGGAGCTGCTCCTGAAAATGTATCATTTATGCACTTTAGTTACCAATGTTTTATCAACTGTGTTTTTATACAAAATACTCCTTGTGGTGTGCTTCCCATGTCTCTTCTGAAAGGTTGATGTAAAAAGTCTCAAAATTATCTCTGAGGAGTGTATCAGC
Organism: Pterocles orientalis; assembly: GCA_011057875.1. Classification (NCBI taxonomy): domain Eukaryota; kingdom Metazoa; phylum Chordata; class Aves; order Pterocliformes; family Pteroclidae; genus Pterocles; species Pterocles orientalis. The sequence continues at coordinate 273,029 of WKFP01013672.1, forward strand.
CTTTGAAACAGGGCTAGAAACCAGGCAATGCCTGAGGGAAAACAGCTGATACTTGCAGGCAGTTCTGTATTTCCAAAGGAACAACAGCTGGGAAAGGCAGAAAATTATTTTCCCTTATGACAATTATTGACTATTTATATAACAGTTGTACCCAAGGCCTCTGTGCTAGGCAGTGCACCCAGAGAGCACCCATGGGCCCTTGCACCGAGACAGCTGCTCCTCTCGGCCTTCACGCTGAGCACCCAACTGCAGCGCACAGCCAGAGAGAAACCTTCACTCTGTACACCTTTTTCCTAACACTGGGATATAACTTTCATACAGCAGTTGTACCAAAAAAGTGCATTCTACCCGATGAGCTTACTTCACCTGACTGAAATACCTGTCACCACACGGGGGAAACAGCAGCCCCTGACGGAAATACCTGTCACCACACGGGGGAAACAGCAGCCCCAAGCGCCCGGCACAGCCGCAGGGGCACGGCGAGCGCCTGCAACCCCCGTTAACTCTCCACTGTGCGGGGGACAGTCCGAAGCTCCCTCACCCGGACGCGAGCCCTCACCGTCCAAGTCGGGCAAAAGCCGCTCAAAGGAGCAGGAACCACCCAGCAACCTCCTGAGCGCACCCCAGCCCGGCCGCCGCTCCCCAGGCAGCCCACGGCGCCGCCCGCTCTGCCTCAGGCTCTGGCGCCTACTGGCCAGGCGGGGAGCAAAGATGGCCGCCGGCTCTGAGGGGGAGGGCGAGAAGAAAAAAGGCGGGAAACTCCCAGCCCGCGCGTGCTTCCTCCTTGCTCCGCCTGGTCCGAGACACGCCCGCAGCACGCCCGGGCGCCGGCCTTCTGAAGGAAACACTTGTGTGACACACAGGCTGTTTAAATGTTTAAGAGGGATCCAGAACTGTTCCTCCTGTCACGCACAGGAACAGAAAGGTGGTGCTCAGGTTTTAACATCACTTATTTGGGTGGAAAAAGGGAAAAAAAAGTACCCATGGGAAGGGTTGTGCTTCTCCTGAGAAACTGAATCATTAGGGGAAGGTTTCTGAGGGAGGAAGGTAAGGTTTCAGCCACGAGTAGTGAACCTGGGAGGAAAAAACCAACACAGAAAATGGATGTCGAAGGCTAAATACATATCAATTGCTCACACAGTTTTAAAATTAAAGGTCTGAGAGAGACTTGTCTTCTTAAAGTAAAACTTCAGTTTTATTTATGTTTTATTAGAAAGATGGCAGAGAGGCAGTCTCTCACAAGCATTGTAACCTCGTTTATCTGTGGAAGGTTAGTTTCTCTGGCTACTCGCTGTTAGGGCCTTTGGCAGAGCCAAGCGGAGCAGGGCTGCTGGGAGAAGTGCGCACAGCACCCAAGCACACCACAGCAGTGGCCTTGCAGATACAACGGCAAGTCACGGTTAGCTAGGCAAGTCATTTTTTACTAGGATTACAGTAAAATGAAGAGCAAAAAAGGCATGTCTCTGGATCTGGGTTTCTTCCATCACAGTTTTCAGTCCTCTCCGCCGCACAGGTTCAGCAGTGCCCTCTGGTAATCGCCTTTCGTGTCTTGCTGTAAAGCAAGGGAAGAAAAATACAAAATACATATGAGGAAACAGTCAAAAAATGTGAAAAGTACATGCATCATATTCTAAACCTGTAGGATACACTATGTTTCACAGCTGAGGCCCTGTCAGCCTGGAGGACACTATCTAGACTGAGTTTTACTTACGTGTGAACTGAAATGATTTATCATTCATGCAATACAAATGCAAGGCCAAGGGAGCATTTTGCTATGAAAAAGAGTAACACAACAAAGAAAAGCTGAAGGACTCAGTTCTGTTCCTTCTCACCAATTACTGTAAAAATCATACATCAAGTTCACTATTTTGAAAATTTGCTTTAATCTAAAATGGACATCTTTCGGAAAATATTCTGGCGTAAGATTTTGACTGAACATCTACACAAAGAAAAATGTATGAGATGCTGATGTGAGGGTGGCTAGAAGACTAAATTTATAAATGGATGCACAAGCTCTTTACCTATGTCCTGAGCTAAATAAAAACTAGCATGTATAGCTCCTGCCCCATCACAGAGACAGACAAAAATCACTAGCTAAAAAGCCTATTGCTTAGGCACTGAAATGAAAGACAGCAGCAATTTAGATGCTCTATTTTCATTCAGCAATCGCAGAGCAATTCTTTTGTTTCCTTCTCTTTTGGTCTAAGTAAAGGGACAGGTAGAAAGAATTTTCCTTCCTAACACAGCAGCTTATTACACAAAGCTTATGTATACTTTCAAGTGGCTGCCAGGTCTACCAGTTGCAAACTGTAAAGCTAAAGGTGGGTTTTTCAATAGTGCATGGATAATAACATATTATTCTCACTGCAGCCTCTAAAACACCTTCCATGAATTCCAATGGTATGATTAAACTAATGAAGGCTGCTGCAAAGATCCCTACAACTGATACAAAAAGAAAGCTGAAAAACCTACCTGGATGAAATAATAGAGAGATTTTCCGTATTTCCTCTTGAATTCACTCTTAATTTTCAGCATGTCAACCTCACAGCGGGAGACCATAATCCTGATCAGAACCTTGTCGCGAGTTCCCTTGCCCTATAAACAGACACACATTTAGAACTGCAACAGCTGAAACGTGTCAGAGGCCACTGTACCTCATGGTAAGAGAGCAAACTATAGGCAACTGAGATGTAGCCATAAAAGATACGATGCATTAAATCTTCTAACTAAGGTCATTATCAAGATCCAGGAATTTGGGCATGAACATACGTTTCTCATCAGCAGTGTTTGTCCAACTTCCAGTCACAAATCTAGCTACTTACTGACTGTAAGCAGCAGTTCTGGTTCACCAGGAGATCTTCCTGGTATTCCCTAATGCCTGTCACAGGCATTTCTCTTTCAGCCCCTTTTCTAGAGAAAATGTTTGAAGCAAATTTAGTTTCTTATTTTGGCACTACAATAAACAACCTTTTCTACTATCAGCTCTTGGTTACCTGCAAAATATGTGTCTAACTTTCCTAATTATAAGCAACTGATCTAATACAGATCATTAGTACTGAGACCCCTCCCTATTATTTCCCTATGCCAGATCCATCTGAATAGATGGTCTAGGCTTCTAACCATTAAAGAATGCTTTTGAGCAATATTAAGTCATTGTTAATTTATCTAAATACCAGTCACACATCATATGAATAAAAGTGCCTAAGGAATTAAAATCCGATGAAAAAATGGCACTATAAAAATAAGTAGAAAGCAAGAGCAGTCTTCCCTACCTTCATGGAATCATACAGTCTGTCCGCAAAATACAGCTGCTTGTTCTGAATGCACTGGACTGAAGAGAGAGAGAAGAATAGTTAAACATCCTGCTCATGTATGGAATAGGAGAACACATAATCCTGGAGCCATTTTTAAAGCATGATAAGTAGTCAAAATAAGGTTTTCAGCAAAAGTTTCTCCAGAAGGGGACATAGAGAAATTATTTTTACCTGATTTGTTACTTAGAAGTTATTTGGCTAAACTTGTGATGGAACCACAAATGCTTACAATCTAAGAAAGTATTTATTTCCCTCCATTGCTAGTATCATTTCAGATTCCTAGCCCTCCTCTGCACACACCACAATTCATTCTTCCACTTCCAGAAGCAACCTCTTTTCTGAAAACACTCATTGTATGCTAATCCTTGAGCATGACGTCTCCCTTTCAAGGGTGAGCTCTGTTTACTCGTCATTTACATCACACAGCTCTCAGTTCACCTTTAGTCTGAAATGGATTTTCCTCTTAAAGAATTTCCTCTAAAACTTGGTGACATCCTTGTCATCTTTTTCTCATGCCTCAGTACCAGCCTTACATCCTGCCTCCCCACTTCAGAGAATTCAGTGCCAAATCAGCTCTTTTATTAGCCTGTAACATTGTCCACAGCCTGTCTTCTCCTCTCACACACACTGTTCTCTCTCCAACAACCTATGTCTATATTGAATACTATATTGAATGTGTTCAGCAATAGTTCCAACTTTTTGTTCGTTTGGGGAAACAAAGAATAAGCCTCTATATCAAACAAAAGTGGAACTAACAACAGATCACAAAACACAAGGATTGTTATTTTCACCTGGAAAGCAAGGTTTATATTTTGCAGAGGGCAAAAGTATGCTACTTCTCAATACCCATAATATCCTAAAATACACTAGTAGATCAAATTATGCCACAATGTCCAGTTGATTTCTCATCCAGCCACAGAGGAAGCCGGGCCCTATCCTTATCATGATACCCTGCAAGAGCACTGGAAAGATCCTATCTAAAGATAGCCTTTACTTAAGGGTAACTCACCAAGATTAAGGAAGGCATTCTCCAAATCTCCCTTAACCTCCTTCTTGATGCTCTCCAACATGTCATATGGGCTGTAGCTCTTGTACCTCTCAAACACTATCACAACAAAGAAAACAGGTGAAATCAAAACCAAACCAGGAAGTGGTAAAAGTAACCACCCAAATCAAAACCAGAGACAGCAATGCAGAGACACATGATTAAAAAATATCTGTCCAAGTCCTTCTGAGAAGTTTATCTTAAGTACAGCCTACATTTGTCAGCTGTTAGTAAAGTTCCCATATTATGGCCTTTTTGTTTTCCTTGACCACCCCCAAAATCTGGCAAAATACCATCTTAATCCTGTACTAGTATTTTTTTAAACAACAGTGATTTAGGCCCTAATAAGTCTTCAGATGTCTTTTCCATGTGCTTCTTACAGCAACATCACAGCTGCTTTTAAGTCTTCACTGTCACATTCGAACACATGATATAGCTAGGCTACCTACCCTAGGACACAAGAAAAAGCTAAAGGATTTCTGAAGGTCTCCTGCAGCTATGTTTTCTAGATTTGTAATGGTTTTGTTCTAAGTGTATGACACATAACTGAGCAGTTACTTCTCTGTAAAAAAGAGCCCTACACACATTCAAACTGTGAGATTAATGCATCCACAGAAATAACTATTTCTGAAAAAACTGACAGCTTGGACATGAATTAAAATTTACGACATCTATGTTTCGTGAGTGCTTCTCACACTCATTTCAACTATATCTGGGACAAGAGAGTTACCACTTCAGTATAAATTTCTCTTACAAGAAAAAAAGAAATGTGTCTCTTGAATAGTACCTTTCTGCAGGTGGGGAACACTTCTTTCAGTCATAATGTTGATCCACTTGGGTACATCAGTTCCCTTTCTCTTCACACCAGCATCATAGAGCTCCTGGGGTTAGGATGAAAAGCAAAATAATGAAACTCAGGAGTTACCAAAGAAGCCTTCGCAAATGTAAACAATTCCCTTACTGGAAAACAAGCACTACTGGAACTCTGTCAGTGGGAGAAACACAAAAGGACACATGGTTGGGCAGATCACCAGCACAAGATCTATGAATCTGATCTGAAACTAAGACTAATTAGTTTGTTTTTATCTCTAGGTACAGGTTTTACTCTGTATTTAGCTCTGTTTACCTCAGCAGACCTCCTTTTGGCAGATACAGATGCGGTAAGACAGATACAGATCAAGCATTAGCAGCCACCAAGTTCAACGATACTTCTCTCAATCTTACACAATTATGTGATTGCAATCACTGTTCGTAATGTATGTGTTTCATTTCGGTAAGCTCTCTGTCTCAATATGTCTAGGGAAAATACCAGAGAGCTTCTGTACAGGTATGAGTGGGTAAGTAGCCTGTGAAAACTGATAAATGAGGATACCAGGATTGCAAGTGGCGGATACTTTGACAGCATGCGAACATTACTGTCCCAGACAATCTGAAACACACACGCCTACTTTCATAAATGCTTCTCACTCCCATATTTGTACTTTCAAAATTCCCCGAAGTGTGATCAATCCTCGACATTTAATGGTCATTAACACCACTTACCCTAGCATCTAGGTCAATCAGCTCATAGTCAATCACAGAAGTATCTTCACACCTTTTGCCCTTCAAACAAGGATAGCAGTATTTAGAAGTTTAACAGACAATAAGCAGTCTGATATACACATATTCCTTTCTCTTTGAATTTTTAATCTGAATTTGCTAAATAATTAACAGTATGCTCCACCCCCATTATGAAGCTGATGATATGAATGCTGTATTTCTGTCAAAATATTTTGCTCTTCAACATTTGAATATTTTTTTCACAGAATCACAGAATGTTAAGGATTGGAAGGGACCTCGAAAGATCATCTAGTCCAATCCCCCTGCCGGAGCAGGAACACCTAGATCAGACTGCACAGGAACACATCCAGGCGGGCTTTGAATGTCTCCAGAGAAGGAGACTCCACAACCTCTCTGGGCAGCCTGTTCCAGTGCTCTGTCACCCTCACTGGAAAGAAGTTTTTTCTCATATTCAAATGGAACCTCCTATGTTCCAGCTTGAGCCCATTGACCCTTGTCCTATCACTGGATGTCACAGAGAAGAGCCTGGCTCCATCCTCCTGACACTCACCCTTCCCATATTTATAAACATTGATTAGGTCACCCCTCAGTCTCCTCTTTTCCAAGCTAAAGAGACCCAGCTCCCTCAGCCTTTCCTCGTAAGGGAGATGCTCCATTCCCTTAATCATCTCCGTGGCTCTGCGCTGGACTCTTTCCAGCAGTTCCCTGTCCCTCTTGAACTGAGGGGCCCAGAACTGGACACAATATTCCAGATGCGGTCTCACCAGGGCAGAGTAGAGGGGGAGGAGAACCTCTCTTGACCTACTGACCACCCCCCTTCTGATACACCCCAGGATGCCATTGGCCTTCTTGGCCACGAGGGCACAGTGCTGGCTCATGGTCATCCTGCTGTCCACCAGGACCCCCAGGTCTCTCTCCCCTACACTACACTCCAACAGGTCAATACCCAACTTATACTGGAACCTGGTGTTGTTCTTGCCCAGATGCAAGACTCTACACTTGCTCTTGTTAAATTGCATTACATTTTTCCCCGCCCAAATCTCCAGCCTGTCTAGGTCTTGCTGCTTGGAAGCACAGCCTTCTGGCGTGTCAGCCACTCCTCCCAGTTTCGTATCATCAGCAAACTTGCTAAGGGTGCACTCTACTCCCTCATCCAAGTCGTTGATGAATATATTGAACAACACAGGTCCCAATACCGAACCCTGGGGGACTCCACTAGATACAGGCCTCCAACTAGACTCCATCCCATTCACCACAACTCTCTGGCTTCCTTTCTCCAGCCATTTTCCCCAAAAGACAGTGAAAATAAAAGGCAACTTAAAAGTGAATCAGAAATCCAACTGCTTTACTGGCAGCCATCAGTCAGCTACCAAAGGGCAGGCACATTAGGAAAAGTAGAAAAATATGAACAGATCTACCTTGGCCAGGGCAACCATTAGCTTGCGGAAGTCACCAGATGTGTCTGATATAATGTCCTTTTCCAGTTCTGTCTTGTACACTAGAAAACAGAAAATTCTTTTCAAGGAAATGGTGTCCTACAAACACTGCTTTCTAAGAAGAACAGCTGCTAATTACTGTGCTTTATGCACATAAACAGCTACAATCTAAGTCACACTTGTAAGACAATGAGAACAAATGCAGGCTTGCATACAACAAAAACAACATTGCTACAAGCTAGTCATGAGAGTTGCCATGCTGTCATGGAAAGAACAGGAAAGCCTAAGACTATTAAAAGGAAGGGAATACTGTTTTCAGCTCAGCATCCTGTTAGATCATTCTTAGCTGCCAGTGCAAGTTTGCTTGTTTGACAAACATAGCATTTGGACCTTCTCCACTCACGGATTTATCACTGGAGAACTGCAACTACAAGTTTCATAACAGAAAAAAGCTGTTGTGATAAATCAAAGGAATGCCGTGTGGATTCTGGTCTGGTGTCTAAACACTTTAATTGCCAATATGTATTTTTTTCGATACTGGCCATTAAGAACTACTTTGATTTTGCTTGTCTTTTTTGACTTAGGCAGCACCTTAACAGAATTGTTTGACAACTACTAAGCACTAGTACACAGCAATTTTCTGCATTTCAGTCTATTTTTGGTGAAGTTCAACTGTGAAGCTGAGGGAAACAGGCACTGGACAGCTGCCCTACTGAATTGCAACAAACCCAACCAGAATCGCCAATATAAGAAATATTAAAGGAAGAGTACATTTTTTTCAGGATGGATCTTAGATCACTCTTATATCTACGTATAAACAACTAAGAATTACAGCTTCTATCAGATAATGCGCTTCAGAAAAAGTTGAAAAACAGAATATATACTTTTATGAAATTGTATTTCATGTCTTTTCTGGCAGGTCTACCAAATAAACTTACAAGCATACTTCAGTAGATTTCAGACTCACCTACCCATTACATAATTGATCCCAGAATCCATAAATCTAACGTAATTAATTCTGTCCCTTTGTACAGAATGCATGTAGCTTACAAAAAAACTCTTTTGGACACAACTTGTAAGAGTAGTAAATCCTTTTGGATTTGTTTGCTACCAAGCAACAAGATTAAACTATATAAACACACACAAACATCCAGGAAACCAGTACAAAATAGTATCTCATGTCCAACAGCAAGAGAATCAAATCAGGTGTTGTGTAAACAACTCACACAATCAAATTCACATTGAGGGGAACTTATCCAAGTAACAATGTAAAAACACAGTACATTGAAACTTCCAAAGTAAACTTACTTTCCCTGTAGACTCTGTTGATTTCACTAAGCTCCTGATTAGTTCGCGAGCAGATGATTTCAATGAGTGTGTCTTCATCAGTTCCCAGACCCTGCAACACAAATACAATTCAGTTGGGTGCTAGAAATGAACAGGCACGCTCGAATGGTTCAAAAGTATTTTACAGACATCTCCTTTCTCCTACTCTAACAGTTTCACAACCATTCAGGGATATTTTTTGCTAACTGCACCTGAGAAACCCCAGATGGAACAGGTTTAGTTGCCAAATGCTACTCCAATAGCTTTGGGATCCTGTGGATATTCTCTCTGGGCAACGTGCATTTGTTGTGTCTGTGACACCCAGTGGCCTCCCCTCCAGCATAAATGGATGAGATCAATTTATCATGGCCCATGTGTGGTTGTTTTCTGTCCATTCAAAGCACAGAAGGAAAATCTGATTCTTAGCAGGCAAACGGGCAGCAATCAACTTGCTCTTCCTTGCTTTCCCTCCCCACCTCCCTCCATACAACTCCTCCACTGCAAAGCCAGTGATGACACCATCATTAGCCTTGGCTTTGTCTCCAAGTCAGCAAAGATTTAAGCATGTTCTCAATTTCTAGCTAATAAATAGCCCCTCTTGTATTGTCCCTATTTTCATGTACCTCACAATGCACAAATACAGATGAAGCAACATTACTATCAGCTATACTAAGAAATAAAAATTTATTTAGTATAATAAGGTTAATATTCAGATTTTATATTTTTTAAAAAGCTGAATTAATTGAGAGCTCATACAATATTTCAAAGCCATTTTTGTGATCAAGGTCAATGAAGAATCAGTACTTTGAACTAAACTGCATCACCACCGTTTAAAAAATAATATGGGTATTAGCAAAATCACAAACAAAAGCAAATTAGCAAAATTTTAAAAATAGCAAAATTACAAACAACATAAAAATGTATCAGCTATCAATTAACCCTTATAGCGACTCAGATACTCTAAAATAATGTGGCTAGATCAATGTGCTCTAAACCTTGTTCAATTATTTTATAAACATATTAAAAAAAATTAAAATTACTAACACTACAATACTCTTGCTCCTGAAGAAGACTAACTTGGATAAGCTGAAGATGCTTCTCTCTCCAGTGACCACTAAAGATGTCTGGGTTACTAGTTGGTAAAGCCACCTGGCAGCCAGATATTTTGAAAACAAACTTTTTAAAAAAATAGATTCCACTAGTAGTTTTTTCATTCTGTTTTGTTTCTTACCTACCAAAGCTAACCTCATAATCTTCCAGCATCACCAGCAGACAGAAAAAACACTGATGTGCCTCCTGTTAGGATGCTGCTTGTTAAGCCCATCTATAACAGAATGTAATTTTGTATGTGGCAAAAACCGTTTCCACAGGACTCCAAGAGGAGTCTGATGGGTAACATCTTGGGAAAACCTCTGATGCTGCAATCTTTCACATGTGGAAAATGGAGGTAATTATGTGGAAAACTACCCTCTTAGAAAAAGTGTCTCTGTTGAAGGAAAAAAAAAAAAAAGAGATAGAGAGAGAGGACTAAACCCAAGCAATTTTATAAAACTGTCTCACAGCTAAGAGAATTAGGAAAGCTTTCCACAGAGTGGTTCTAACAGGTATCTGGGGAAGAAGTGAAGGCTAATAAAATTTAAGATTTTCCTTTTTTTCCCAAGTATTTTGGAAGAATGCGTACTAGAAAAATAACTCCTCAATGATAACTTTATCCAACTTTGATTTCCATGTCATGGCTTATTATGCTCTATGTATCAACTAAAACTCAAGCTCAGGAAAATTCAGAACTTTAAACTAGGTGCTTGGGAGTTGGGAATAGCTGACCTATGGAGTGAATAGAGTACTCCACATTTGCAGCTACTCTGAGGTAACGACTTAGTCTCTGGGTGTAAATACAGCATAAATGCTATATAAGTATATGCTCAGCCTAAATATAACATAACAGATATAAGACATCAAAAAAAACCCCAGAACCCCCAAGCCAATCTGATTCACAGCAAACTATGGCTAGGCTCTACTAAAACCAGAAGAGGGCAGCAGCCGATTACTCAAAGAAGGGATTTGGCCCATCATCGAAGAGTTACCATAACCATACTGGGTTGGTTTTCTGGGTTTGGTTTTTTTTGGGGGGGGAGATGGTGGAGGGACTGTTTTTGTCTGCTTGTTTGTTTTTTACCTCTTTTTTTAATAGTCTGGAGAAATTAGTTTGTTTTATCTTGTCTGAATTTCAACAGACATATTTTAATACTTGTTTTTTAATTATTTTTTAAAAAAATAATTTAAGTGATGGTGATAAACAGAAATTCCCAAACCTTTGCTTAGAAAGGTGAATGCACTGGCATGAACACCTCTCAAAATCTTGTTTTAGTGGCCTACAGAGTGGATACTTCTAAACTAGCAAATTATTCCATGCTTGCCTGTGATTGTAGGGGACTGAACACAGTGCCTCACTGCTGCGCTGTTTCTCCAAAGACCACTTTTGATGCCCCATCCTCCTCCTTGTGTTCTATACAGAGGCAGGTCTGGCACAGGATGTTCTTTCAAGATCACTTGTATGACCCAGTAACTGGAAACTACTGTTCAAGCCTGTAAATGCTAGCAGAGGATTTAATGGCTCCAGCTAACAGCTCCTCTCTTCGTTTTTTTGTGCAGTGAACCTGTATATTGTTTTTAAGAGCAGTCAGCAAAGCAGCAACAAGCCAAAGCAGCCTATCAGTTACTCCTGATGAAAATTACTTTTTTCCTTAAAGAGATGATTTAATTAACAGTTTAATAATCACATGGTTCCAAAAATTCTCTCATTTTGGATACCTTGCAGATGGATACTTAAACCTGTAGTAAAAAAATAATAATAATTTAAAAAATCAGGACATCTTTGAAAACTATAGCCTTGGATATGAAGCCTGTACTCATTCTTCAGACAGCAACATCAGACTAACATACTTAATTTTCAAAGCTCATTTACCTTCATGGCAGCTTTCAATTCAGAGGCATCATACTGTGCTGGTGTCTTCAGCAAGCCCAAGATCACTGCCTCCAAATGACCTGACAGAGCAGACTTGAGTGCTGCAGAAAGTTCCTGTAAAAAAGGAGGGATGATGGAAGAAAAAAAAAAAAAAATCTCACTTCAGATCTCCAGAGAATTTAGCCTGTAGTGCTTTAAGTCTCCAAGCCTGCAATGGTGTTTCTTGCACAATTGACAAGGAAACAGAACATAAAGAGTTTTTCTTTTGTGAAAGCCTAAGAAAGAAATTAGGGCAAAGGTATTTTTTTCCTCATCCTTTGAAAATAAGAAGAAATCCACTGGTGGCTGACAAAGTGCTGGGAAGCATGGTGCAGATACATCTACACAGCTCCACTCCAGTCTTGAAGCACTGACATTTTATTGGAGCTAATAAGCACAGACAGATCTGAGTTTGACTCCCTGCGGTCAGCGCGTCTCCATCATACTCCTATAGTTTTCCCAGTAGCACTGTATTATTTGTGTTTTTCCTATTATCCCAGCCCTTTACTAGCTGAGACATCGGAAAACTGACTACACAGTTATTCCACCGCACAGGCCCAGTTCCCAAACAGCTAGCTGAGGAGAAAAAAAATCATCCCTCAGCACAGAAAAATTATCCCTGCATTCAAGGAAACTAGCAGAAGTGTATAGCCAAAGTCTCTATTCTTAATGGTCATGTCAATCCTCAAGAAAGACACAGTCAGGTATGTTCACAGGATGCATACAAATCTGTAGCAAATAAAGTCAGAGTCATGTCTTCTTTTATGAGTTTCAGATGCAGTTTGAATAATGCTAATTACCAGCTTCATTGCAGTGTAGTGACAAAGCTGAAAACCCTGGGACCAAGCCTGGGGTTCACACAGATCAATGTATTCCCTAAACTGAAGTCTAGCCTTCAGAAGAGAATTGCTGTGTTTCAATTGCTGGTTTCTACACTAACAACTTGTGAGCTTCAGGGGCAGGGGAAAAGGGGTAGAGAGAAAGTGACTTCAGTGAAACTGCAGAAAAGTTTGTACCAGAGGAATAGAGCCAAGGCACTTACATCGTTTCCAGTCACCCATTTAATCCAGGGCACTAATAAATGCTCATGCTGTATTATGCACTTACTGCGTGGATTGACCAAGACAGCAAATGGGCGTTTTGGGCATCTGGCGGCTTTAGTCTAAGAAATGTTTTAGTATAATAAACTCAGTTTTGGACACAATGTTCTGTCATTGAAAGTGAAAGCAGGTTCTTCAGACATCAGCTGCAGCAGCAAAGATATCACATATCTGTACAATACATTTTAGGACAATGCCATGAATTCCAAATAGCTGAGGAAAGTTTTTGCAATCTTTGCACCTTGGTGTGAAGGCTGAAGGAAACACAAATCACTACGTCACACTGAACCAAGCAGCTGCCCTCACGTTACCAGGCTTCTAGAGAAATAAGGTCTTCTCCCCCTGACAGGAAAGCAGGGTCTTCACTCCGCCATTCTCTGCCATGGCCAGGAGCGCTCTAAGAGAGAAGTGGGAGCAGATAACTGACAGATATCATTAATTTATAAATAGTGAAGACAAAAGGCTTTCCTACATGTTCTGAATGAATATCTGGACATTAGCAGTTAATTTCAAATTCAATTCATTTCAACGTCAGAGATTATTAGCAGCAGTTTGGACCAGCCAGACACATCCAAAGACACACATGACATGCAAAAACCCTCAGTACTCCCTGGTAGCTCCATTAATGCCGGTGATGGGGAAATATTGCATAGATCAAAGCCTGTTCCTCAAGATTACCAACAGTTTCTATTAGATACAGCTCAACTAAAAGGAATAAAAATAGAGGCAGACCTGTGACTTCTTAAAATCAGAATCATCTATTGAGAAATCCTGCAGCACACAAAATGAGCAGCCTAGAACAACACTACACATTGCCAAAGAAATCTGCACAAACTGTTGCCGAAGAAAACCATGAGACACTGTTCCTAGAAGATATACCTTCGTGTCTTTTCATATCCCACTTCCTCCTCTCTTGCCATTCATTCACTTGTTTATTTCACTGAGTGGTTTCTATTGCAAATTTCCATCTTTTTCTACAGACCATTTTGTTCTTTGGCACTGGTTAAACTTGATAAATTCAGTTTGCTCTTGGGTTGCAACAAAGAAAAAAGGGGAGAGAGAATCATTTGGATGAAAAAAAAGTTGCGTATTTTCTTGACTGTGTTTTTGTGGCCATGCAAAACACCTAAAGCTTTAAGTGACACATTTCACTACTAGGGTCCACTTACACACAAGATTCTCCCCATGCCCACAGGGCGTGACCGCCGGGGTGTAGCCATGTGCCCACATGCATGCATCCAACTTGTGTGTGTGCTTCTGCATGTGTCTGTATCAGCCATGCATAAAAGCTGTCCTATTTCCAAAATTTATCTCTAGATTTACATTTGGTTTCAGATGAGCATTCTGAGCTGCTATTGGAGGACTACCGTTTGGGGTCTGGCAAACCTGAAAGAGATACATTCATCATAATCCTAACTCTGTACAGATTTCCTCTCTTTTGTGGGCATAAAACTTCAATTATGGTAAGATTCTCAAAACTTCAAGAGACAAGACAACAGCTCTTGCCTTCTAGGTACTAAGACTCATTACGCAGAATTCTACACACAGATTTCTCTCCCTCAACAGATCAGTACCAAAGATATTTCTGACAGGATAATACCAAGTGATAGTTCAACTCATTACATCACTTCATTCCACATCTGTGGTGTTTGTAGCACAACTGACTGCAGTACTTTCTCATTTAAGATAGCTCTATGAACAGAAATAGAATACTTCCCTTATGCTGAGCTGTCTTAACCAAAAAAAAAAAAAAAAATTCAATCCACTAAGGTATCTCCATTTCCTCTTTTCCTCAAACGGAGGCATTTTACGTCAATTGCTTTTCACTATCGTTTACCATATTTCACCACAGAATCCTGTGGCTGGCTGATGTATCACCCACTGTGATTTCTAGAGGTGCTAGGAAACCACTGTCTCAGATTTCAGTCTCAGTTGTGCATACTCAACAAATTTGCAAGTCCCACCAGTCCTGAACTGTGACAGCATAGACAAAGGAGACATTTTTAATTTTGGTGAAAACATAAAACTAAATTATGCTTATCTCCAGTTTACACTCAGTTAACTGTGAAACATTCAAGCCTTAAAAAAAACTGTCTGCAAGAAAAATATTAAATACATGGTATTTCTTCATATTTTGCTACCTTTTTGGTTCTCCTCTGATAGGCAAAAGCAATATCCTGCCTCTGTTCATTGCTGCGGTTTGTCAGGATGTTGATGATGGTGACCTCATCCACACCTACAAAGGTATAAGACAAAGAGTTAAAGAAGCATCCTTGTTACTGTTCTCTTTGTACTAGTATGTTCTCCAACACTCAAAACATCACGTATGTGCTGTCTGGAGCAAAGCTTAACAGCTCTTATTAGCTAGCATATGCCATGTCCTGGCCTTGGAGAAAGCACAACCAATTACAGCCCAAATATTTGATGTGATGCAGATCTTTGTGTACACAGGCATGTATACACCTCCACAAAGTCTAGTTTGTAACTGGCTTTGCTACTGCCGTTTTCTGCTTCACTTGCGTGTCTGTGTGCTTGTGTTCAGTCACTCACTATTCTGCAACAGAAGTTGCTCCAGAACACAGGCTTTAAAACTGACATGAATTTGTACTCACTAAAGCCTGCCCTGTCACTTCAGCAGAGTGTTTTCAATTAAGGCTCCTTAATAAAGCAGTTGTATTTTCTATTTAACCCATAGTCACTTAACTATCACTTCAAACGTAAAAATGTGAAAATAAAACAGGATATTTCATTCCCCTCAGCAGGTCAGATGTTCAGAAGATAAAGGGGTTTTTGACACTGGAAGAACTACGGATGTGCTACTTTTTTGAAATCATCACTGGAAGATCCACGCCAAATTCTAACTAGCCTGCCTAGACAACTTGAATGCTCAAACTCCCAACCTATCTTTTAAGTAAGTGAACTACATATCAGTAAAAGTTTAATTTTAAGCAAAGTTTTCCAAGTCCATGCAGTTAAATGCAACTGCAGCCCGAATGCAGGGAAATAATTAAGATTTATTATAAGTTAAAAGCCAAGTGTGTATCTTTAGCTGCCAATAGAACCTAATGCACACCACAGCTTAGAACCTGTAGGAGGTTGTCAATGCAGACAGAGAAAAAGCTCTTACGTTGTACAGGAAGCAGGACTTCCAGGTGCTACTTCCTAGATACAGCTACTCACTATGTTCTCTCCAATGCAGGCAGCATCTTGTAACTTGTCCACTTGCTCCTGCCTACTGCTACCAACTTCCACTTTAAATTCCCTCTCATTTTCCCCACTTCACTTGCTTCTTTCAAAGTGGATACTCCTTGAACCTGTGTTCTTTGGATTGACACAGTTCCTCCTCTGATCACAATTCTCACCTGCACCTTGGTCTTGGTGATTCAAAAGACAACCTAGAGCCTGGTTGGACTGGAGGCTCTTGAGCTTCTTTAAACCTGGAGCATCTGACTTATCTGTGTGTCCTGTGACAGGGCTCTAACCCAACCGACATACAATTGCCATGTCCTGCTAACATCCAACTCTCTCAAAGTGCACTCTGCAAGGGCAGCTACCCTTTGTTTCCTCACATCAACAGAAAAAAGACAAACAAGCTGTATTTATATTCCCTTAACTAAGCATTAAAGCTATATTAAATACCTTCTCTTACTATGAGAGCTTATAGAAACTGCCCTTGCAAGAAGCCAGTCTCCATCACTCAAAGGAAAATGTTTAGAAATGCAAGCCCACCTGCTACAAGGTAAAACAAAAGATGTGTTAGCAAGAGATAGAGAAGCCAGGGGAAAAAAAGACTTGGAGTAACAAATAAGAAAAACAGCATGGCACACTTCGACACTGGATGTATCTGAACAGAACTGAAAAGGTCAGCTCAGGTTTACTTAATCAAATCGGAGGTGGTTGAAATTTCAAAGGGTTTGGGTGAGGACACAGTAGCTTGGCTCAAGTAAAATATAATTTTGAATTTGATTTTCTTACTCCGTTTAAAAGAGCAAACAACTACATTTTTGTAGGACAATTATAATATTAGAGTGCTTTATAAAAAGATATAAATGAAAGAATTTGAGTCCTCCTCCCCAATTCTCCAGTGCACGTTCGTGTCTGTATCACTGAATTCAGCCCCTGGGTACAATGTCCATTTGTGTTTCACATACGTGACTGGTTAACCAAAGCTGTCTGGACATGCCATTTGAACACAGGTGGAGAATAACAGCACAGCTGGAGGTAATGTCCAGATAATGAAGTTTTCCAAACAAGAGTCAGCATAGCTTACAAACAGACGGACAGAGGAGACAGCTAGAACAGTCTGCGTTGTAATGCTCAAATATCGAGCTAACCTATCGCTATGCTGTGTAACCATTTGTTTTGGACTATTTCCAGACTGACTGCGTGAAGCTTAGAAGACGCAAAACTGTTTCTACACGTCCAATTGCACGTCCAATACACTGCATATTCTTCTGCAAACAGAAAGATTATGTACAACTAGTCATTTTTTCTGGTGAGTTGCATGACAGGTTTTGAAGCAAATAGGCGGCTCTAGTCGAGAGGTCAGAATAAGCCTTGAGTTTCAGCTCGGGTCCCTCCATTTACTGCAAGTATTATGAGTAGCTTC
Source organism: Pterocles orientalis (assembly GCA_011057875.1). NCBI lineage: Eukaryota > Metazoa > Chordata > Aves > Pterocliformes > Pteroclidae > Pterocles > Pterocles orientalis. The sequence continues at coordinate 290,423 of WKFP01013672.1, forward strand.
TTTCACATTTGCACACACATTTTTTTGATAAAAACAAAGTAAAGACTGGAACAGCAGCTACTCGCAGGACTTGGACCCCTGCCAGAACCCTTCTACACTTATCTTCCTTTCTACCCAAAGTCACCTCACAGCAACTTGAAACAAAGGACTGCAACAGATACTATAAAATTAATCATATAAAGTGTGAAAGTTGCAAAAGACCTTTTAGCCCCCAGCTACAGAATCTAAAAAGATGAATCAAATCCAAAATTCCTTTCTCCCTCTTCACCACATTTTTCATGATGAAATAACGGACTCAACAGCTTCACGTCCTTAGCTCAGAGGCATTCCTCCATCAGTGCTCCTATTCACACATGATTGGCTGGTAAAAGCCAAAGGGCCCTGGAAAGCATCACTATGTCTTAGTTACAGATTTTGTTTTGAAAACATGCTGACTGCACACTTTGGCCATAATCTACTCCTGCACATTTTTAAGTGTTCCCATTTTATAAAAGAAAACAAAATTCTCCCAGTCAAGAAACGGCCACACACAGACAGACACACGGACATTGAGCCTTTCAGCTGTTGAAAGGCCACAGCATAAGCCAGTGTCTTAAGCCTTTTAATAAATTCTAAACGTAAACCATTCCTGGCATTCAAACACGGCAAATGACATTTTCAAGTTTTATCACAATTGTGATAGATTAGAAGGCTACAAAGGACTGTGTCCAAGGTGCTTACTCATATGCTTTGTGGATGGAAATACGAAGTTAACTCACTGCTCTGGCATTTAATGGAAAAAAAAGTGCTCATACTTCATACTCGGGAATCATGCTGCATGAACAGGATGCTGACTCACATCTGCTGAGGTGGGGTGGAACAGGAGAGCAGCTCAAACATTTTTGTTTGCTGTTCACTGAAGTCTCTGGAAGTTTCAGGGTAATGAAACAAAAGTTTATTTCCAAATTTATTCTGTCTGGGCACATTTTATCAGTGCATTTCTATCAATGGGCAACTGAAAATTAGACATTGCGGCTCACAGTTTCTTTATTTAAAAAAAAAAAAAAAAAAGAGGAAATTAACATAACCAAAATGATCAGTTGGAGTGTTGGGTGTTTTTTTGTTTAAAAGACACTGTACTTGAATTTCCATAGACCAAAACAACAGCGCCAGCATTCTTCTGAACAAAATGGATGACGTGGACAAGGCAAGAACAGAGCTACCAGTACAAGAGCTGGCATACATTCACTCAGCTCATTTACTTGAAGTCTGTTCTCTCAGATTTCATTTTCAAAGACATCACGGACAGAATATCAGAAGCTATTTCTGTTCTAACAGCATCTAGGTATTACAGAGATGAATGAAATGGGATTGCAGCTGGCCTCAAATTATTAGTGGGAGACGCACATGATTAGCCCTTGTGAAACCTCAACACCACTGTGCATCTAGTACCAACACAGTCCCAGGACTATTTGACAGAGCGTGTAATCTGCAGCCTCTTTATTTTCTTTGGACAAAACCCTGATCCAACCGGAGTCAAAAGGAAAAACTGAGATAAGACCATAATTTCAGCTCTGCTATTTTGCTTGGCAAGATCTCATCAAACTCAAACCACGTTGCAATGAGATATTTCTTTACTGACACTATTAACATTCTGAATATGTGACTGATGCAGTTAGGTGGACTTCAGGCACTATCTTCCCCACCAGCATGTCAGCAGAATCCCTCTAAACTTTTACTTTATACCATTAAAAACCTCTGTTAAAAGGTAAGGGCATGATGGATATACTACATAAATAGTGAACTCAATCTTACAGAAGACCCCTGTTATGCTTTACACCTCCCTCATCATTGTTTCACCGACTTGTGGATATAATGCATTTATTATAAATGTATGTTCTAAGCACTTTCCTACAACAAACCTGTGTTTGAATTCTGACAGTTAATGGACTAAAAAAATATACCATGAAACCTCAATAAAACGCTGTGGTTTAGGCTGAAAGTAATTAACAACTCACAACCTCATCTGACAGATTCGTTAACAAAGTATTTGAGGCACACAAAGTTACAATGCTAGGGAATAACTCTGAAACAGAAGAGAGACACTTCAGCAGTCTTGTTTCCTACAAAGAATTAAAAGGAAACCTAACACATGCTCTGTTAGTAGTTTCTTCTATTTAGGCTCATGTACTTGAGCTAGTCTATACCCAGGGCACAACGGAGCATTATACAAAAATTAAACAGCTTCTTGTCCTATACAGCAAAAAGCCAACATTTGCAGGGGACATGCAAAGGCACTAGATTAACTCACTACAGAAAAACTAAATAGCATAAAAATGAAATTGGCATATCAGTGACATTTATTACAAAAGGAACAAGCTGTAACAAGTTATTTGCATTACGCAAACTCGAGGTTGAACCATTGCTGGTTTTATATCTTCCAGAGCCATTTTTGTACCTCTCTCTTTTCTAGGCTGTTGGGTATCTATAAAACCCCTGCATTTAATTCAGCTCCACTGAAAGCCCAACAAAGGGCTGGACAATATATTTGTGCAGCACAGTTCTTGCAGATAGACATAAGCCCCCAGAAACACATCAAAGTACTTCTCACAGATCCCTCAACAGATAAATAGATGGCTAACTTCTGAGGAATATGAACGAATGCTGGAATAGATATTATATAGAGCAGAACAGTCAGACACTCTACCCCAGATCTTTGCCCTAAAACAAATACACAGCTGTTGTTTAACCAGTAAAATAAGCTTTACCCACTTCACACACAATCACTAAAATGGAGATTCATGACTGATTCAGGAAGTTTGCGTTACTGGGAAACAGCTGGATAAATAATTAGATGGTAACTTTTCAAAACTGGCCCGTCCTGACTGCAAACACTGTACCTGCATATTGTTTATATAAAAATGCAGAAGATATACCCAAATGATTTTTCCCAGAAATCAGACTGCATGGGATATCACTTCCACAGTACTGCTTTATAAAGGATACAATTCCAAAGGCTACTTTGATGATTGCAAAATACAGGCCCACTACAGCATGTACAAACCCAGATTTTTGAAACAAAGAAAAGGCACAGGTTTCAGACACCCGTAGTCCTTAATCCTGTATAAAGCCCCCCAAATGCTTGGTTCCTATGTCCATGTTTTTTTGGAACTGACCACTTCAACCTGTAAAAGAGCTTGCGGATGTATTTACAACCTGTTACGTTTCTCTCACTGCCTTAAAACAAGATGAACAAGTCACATCACTTCACAATTCTAAGATAACTTACATTGCTTATTTCTACCTTCCACATACAATGCAAATTGCTAGAGAATCAGTGATGCTTCCTAGGGAAACAGGTAGCTGCTGTGGGTATCTACTGTTTGTTCATTATGAGCTTTCGTGATGGGTTGGCCCTTGGCTGGGGGCCAAACCACACACACCCGCTCACACAGTCCCTGCCCCCACCCAATGATAGGGGAGAGAATTAAAGAGGTAAATGGCAAAGAGGACTCGTGGGTTGAGATAAGGACAATTTAATAACTAAACTACAATAATATTAGAAATAATACTATATACAAAGATGCAATGTGATACACAGTGATATTACCCCTCCCCACCTGATGGCCAAAGGCCCAGCCCACTCCCAGCCAATGGCCCCGAAGGAGGAAGAGAATAGGTGATACACAATTATGCTGCCCCCCTCCCGAAAAAGGCTCGGCCTGTTGACAATGATACTGCCCCCCCCGAGAA
>WKFP01013672.1:294174-305186 GCA_011057875.1 Pterocles orientalis
TGACGTGCATGGGATGGAATAATTGGTCAGTCTGCTTCTCAATCTTTACCTAAAAGCAAATCCCAGGCTAGAAGCCAGACTGTCTCTTCCTCCCCAAAAGGCTGAATGTATGTCCTTGAGAACAAATAACAACATCCTAGCAATAACTATAAACGTTCTTCTCTTATCAATTCTCTCCTGAGCAGGAATCCAAAACATAGCTTCTTGCTAGCTATTTATGAAGAGAAGGGAAAAGGAAAAAAAAAATTAACTCTGCTCTGCTTAACCCACGACAGCTTTACATTTTTTGGCTCAAAAACTATGAAGAGATTTCCCATAAATATTTTAAAATGTTTTCCTGCAGAAGAATTTCCCTGTGTAGCTGTTTACATCACTGTTTGTAGAAAATCAATTTGTGCCTGGGTGATTCAGAATTTTCATTTGAAAAAAACCCAAATGTGTTTTAGAGAGTTCACATCTTAACAAATCTTTTGAATTAGTAGATGAAAAGCTCCTGTAACCAAGTATTCGAAGTGCACCTGAAAGAAGGGTCCTAACACTCTTCTTTATTTCCCCCAAGAATACTTCCTTTGAGAGTCTTAAGGGTGGAAGATTCAGTATTAAAAACAAAGAGATTCTCCCCTTTAAAGCCACCTTCCCAAGAAAGCTCCTCGATAGCAAGCTAATAAGCAGAGATAAACTCAATCCTACAAACACGCAGGCCCATTAATAAGTTTCCCTATTATTTGTTCAAAGGGTTGGGAATCATCTCTCTAATGAAATGTTTCCACGTATCTTAAAACCCAACTCAGCAAACTGCTTATTGTTGCTGGAAGAAAGTGAAAAAAACCGACATGAGCTCTATTTTCCTGACGGGAAAAGCTTTTGTACTGCCAAGGATACTGCAACTTCTTTTTGCATAAAACAACAGCTTGAGTGTGAAAATGTGTAAATTTGTACCCACCCTGAAAGCCTGATGGTATATGTGACATGTTTACTTTTGTGCTATAAAGCACCTCCTGCCAAACACTATGACATTCACTCCTCTCTTGCAAGAGGATTTTTTTAAATAAAAACAAACCATAACATGATTCAAGTTCAGAACTGAACCTACTCTCAGGAGCAGACAGGGGATTTCTCCAGTTAAATTAATACATCTTGTGAAAGGAAGCCTCATGCTTGTTAGGGAGGGGCAATATTTTACATTTTATAGCAAGTCCAACATGTGCTTTGTTGGCACTGACGGAAGACTCGGCATTTCTTTCTAATGAGAAACTGTTTGGCATTTAAATTTCTCGTTCTCCTAACATGTAGGCAAAAGCTATGCCCAGCTGCTGCTTCTCTGGCCTGGAAGAAGTCTGGAGACCCTTTCTGTCTTACAGAGCAGGACAAGGACAGAGGATCACTGCCCTGGGAGTACCACCAAGGTTAATACCAGAGTTGTAGTTCATACTCCCTGTACTCTGGATTGTTTCAGCATACCAGGCTTTTCCAAGCAGCTGCATTTGTCCCCTGTTCCACCACAGTCTCCCATCAGTCAGCAGCAGTGGTGGTTCCCTGCACTGATGTGAGGAGATGGAAGCCTACCTGAGAGCCTGGCTCAGGGAAGCACAGGGCTCTCACACTGCTGCCCTGCCCCTGAAACACTGCAACATCATTTCGGAAATAGACTGTTTCTAGGACTTTCTTTGACTCCATAATTATACAAGATACACAAGTATTTAATTCAAAACCCAGGAGAAAATGTTCAAACCATCCCTATTCAGCAGTCTGGAGAGCTGAAAGGAAGAAGAAACATCCAATCCAATAATCAAGAAGAAATCCATGATTCAGAGCTTGGTCTCAGATCACTGCCACAGAAATTGGCACTTCTTTCTCAGTGGCAGAAAAGTAGAAGAATTTGAAGAACTGATGAGTCAAGAGAAAAAAAAACAAACAGTGGACATTTTCAGTGATAAGCTCAAAAAACTCTTGGCTACAAACTTCAAAGCACATTCTAAAGCATGCGTTAATAGAGTTCAAAAATCTAACTCTGTCAAGATTTCATCAGTGATGCCTAAGAAATCCACATCTCCCAGAATAGGTATCCGAGAGTAAGGACAAGAGAACATTGGTCCTGAGACGCTGCCTTTTTTTTTAATGCCAGCATTCCATCTTACAGCAGAAGCAAAGCCACAGCACATTTTCCTCACCTTTGGTCTTGATGGCTGTTTCCAGGGCTGCAGCATCCCGGTCAGCATCAAAATTTGAGTAGGCCTTAACTGTGGCATATGCACTTGGTGGGAGAGAATGCTACAAGAAAAAGAAGAAAACCGATCTCAAAATTAAATCATGCAATCATGTCCTTGCTGCAGTTAATAAAACAGGTACCTCTTGGTTAAATACCACTGGCTAAATTACCATTGGCTAAATACCAAAAAATTGGTAGTTAGCCAATTTTTAAAATACAAGAATACTATCAAGTATCTGTGAAAACTGAATTCTGCTAAGAGCCACCGAACTCTGTTCTCCTGAGGAGTACTGTCCAGAAATCCACTCACAGTCATGCTTATTATAACAAAAAATACAAAAATACATACAAATAGATTATATATTACTGCAGCAAAAACCTAACCCATTCCAAATTTCCTCAACAACCTTAACCTTCTAAAATCTAGTTTTCTGGATAGATCTGAAGGAAATGGACCAAAGAAAGCTAAGTCAAATGAAAGTTTCAGTATCTGCTGTCAAAGTCCGAAGTATTTTAGATTTGAAGCCCATACTTTACTTTGTATTTCAGGCTACACTTAAAAAGTAATTACTCACAATCTCCTTTTGGAATTCTGTGCCTGCAGGTACTTGGTTTAAGCAGCACAAGACATTTCAAATTACCTCTACTAAGAAGACTTGCAAGTAAGTTCACTTAATAAGCAGTAGTAACATTTTAGAAGATTTTATCGGCTGTTCATTATGGTCCTCTCTCAAGGACTGTAGCTTCTAACAGGAGGCCAACAGAACAGAGAATCAACTCTTCTCAGCTGCTTCAGTGCAAGCTAACAGCTTAGCTTGTATCACCTTCCACAGGCAGGTTCAACTAAACCGCAGCTTTTCATACAAACAGCTGAGAAATATTCACAAATCCCACTCTGCTGAGTCCAATTTAGAGACCTAAACCTCCGGCAGAAAGGTGCAGCAACACCTGAAATTGCCCTAGCTGTTTCCTCAGTGAACAAACAACTAGGCTTTCCTAGTAAAGATCCCTGGAAACTTTTGTTTTGGTTCCTGACATCAACAGAGCACCAGGTTCATAAGCAGGACTAAGCTATCTTAATACCCCTGGAGAATCTTTTTACATGCAAATTGTTAAAAGGAGGACAAATGTTAACTATAAAAATTCTATGTTTTTTTTACTACCTTTGCCTCTATTCTGCAGAGGTCACACTGTCCTGAATAGGTTCCTCTGGCAGCAACCACTGCGCCTTCCTGCGACAGCGTGTGTTAGGGTGCGGAGGTGGGAAGCTAAAAAAGCACTGATCAACTGAACCATTCTTTCTCTTGTCTCTTCCCACCAGCTCCATCTAGCATAGTGGCCCCAGTCTGGCCCACAGCCACACCACGAAACAGCCTTTCCTGTTAGCAGACTCAATTACCAGCAGAAACGGCAAATGGAGATATGCAATGCAGCCTCAGAAAAATCTGTGTGCCCTAAACCAAAGCCCATTAGTATAGGCAATCATATGGCATTTCTATCTAATTAACCAGCACTGCTGGATAATCTGAAGTAAGTCACCTGGTGAGCTTAGCAGAGCTGGGTACATCTCCTTCTACCCAGCTCCACGTATTTTCTGAGTCCTTTGGAAAGAGTATTTTACTATAACATGATACCACACACTGAGAAAATACACAGCATGTTTGCAATTTGGGAGCCACCTTTTCCTCTGTCCTTCCACCCAAGGCACACAACAAGTTGGATTCAGATCCCCTGACACTGGTCAAAAGACCCAGCAAGCGCCATGTACGCCCAGGAACGACAGAAACCTTTCGCTGGCTGCTCTATTAGTAAATGGACCGTCTTCAAATTCAGCACCCACAAAGATTACACTTTACTCTCTCAGGTGACTGTCTCCAGTACTTCAGTAGAGTAGACACAGGTCACACCAGGGTGACTACTCTGCCTATGAAAAACAGCCATTGAAATTCCAGACTACAAGGTCTCAAACCGCCCTGGTACACCACAGTACTGGCACTGTGTGTTTTCAGACAAGAGAGCTTTTCCAACTGACTTTCCATTTAGTCTAATACAAAATTTTCCAGGACATGGCAGTGAAAGTGCAGCTAGTGGATAACTCCCCGAGCAGTTTCAGCCAGACTAAAGCAGAGAAACAGGTTTTTCCCCCCACATATCTAGCATGCCTCAGAGGTCTTCCAACTGGTTTTTACACCTGATGATTTCAATCCTATTGGCAAGAGCAGAACATGAGGGAAAAGCATAGATCACTAATAGGGAAGCTGAAGAGGCTCTATTTCTTCTAAAAAGAACAGAATCCTTTCAAGATACCTACATCTCAGTATTTCCTGCCCTCAAAAAAAAAAATCACTATTCATGTTTGAAAACCGAGTAACTTGACATCATACAGCAAGTAGCCTATGAAGTCTTGACTAAAATGCAGGCTTCCAATTCCCAGTGCAAAGACAGAGAACATGATGAAGCACAACAGCAACATCTTTGTTACACAATCCTTCTATAGTCTCTTGTGGATAGATGCAGAAACTGCAAGCAGAGATTAACTCCAGCTCAACTCCCTCCCCTTTCTTAAAGGATGGAGAAGATGGTACGAGGCTGAAGCACGCAGGCCAGTTAATAGGGACAGTTTCTTCATCTTGAAACAAACCAATCGCTATACTACCGAAGCAGAACATACAAATTCCTTATTGCACAAAACAGGTCTTGGATTCAGCTGTGACTATTCTATACCCTCAAGGTTAAAAACTTTTTTTTTTTTTTTGAGAAAAATGGGTAGTTGAAATACTGTGTTTAACATCAGTCAACTTGCTGAATCATTGCTTAGGGGAACTGAGCAAATCCTTTATGCAAACTAGCTACTCAATAATTCTAGCTTCCAGCTAAGGATCTACTGAACAAACCAGCTGCCTGATATTTCTTGCACACTATGTCAGGATTTCTGATGAAAACGCTGGCATGGAGCAGGAGTCAAATATGACTTTTGCAACTACTTACAAGCATCATGGAATAAACATTTCTGCCCTCAAGAACAGATTGCTCAGATATTATTCCAAAAGTAATTCTCCATTGAAACAGACACAGACAAGAAATCTGAAGAGCTGACTGCTTTTGCAGTGCAATACCAGCTTTGCTACTTACCTACAGTGCACTAGCCAGTTCACTGCAACAGCTGTTTCAAAGATCATATGCTACAATTTATTTCACAACAAGTAACAAAAATAGGAAAAAAGTCTGCTTGTATTGAGCTTAGATCTGGAGTTACTGGCTATAAAATATAAAAGTATAACAGGTTTATAAGCAACATGATGAAATTATGCATGGGTAGGATTCACTTCTTCTTCAGTGACAATCACAGAACCACAAATTCATGGTGTGATATCCTGACACACTGGTAACCCTACCATCTAATGTTGCAACTTAAGAAATCAAACAAAGAGAGTGTGGCTTTCTGGTATTTCAGTAAAACTATCCAGCAAGTGCAGATGTGGTGGAAAATACACAATCAAAACCGATATTCTTTATGCTTTTCAAAAGAGAAAATGAGAAAAGAAATTTGAGAAAACAAGGTTTTTCAAGGGGTAGTTTGGTTCTGGTGACAACCATTACAGGAATAAGATCCTCAGTATTTTAATTCCAATTAAGTAATGTTCTCCATTAATTGAAAAGTGAAGAAAATTAAAAGGTAACTTGGAAGGTATCAGCAAAACCAAACACATTTCCATCTTCTCTTATCATCCTTAACTCCCTTGTTCCTTTAGAAGAAAGATGGACCACAGATATAAACTCGACATTCAGTTTGTCCTGTGACCTCTCTCATATGGCCCAGCACACAGAACACTGCTCATGCTGCTGGCCAGTTAGAAGAAGTATCGTTAAATCTAGTCGTCTCATACAATTGTCCTATGGTTTGCAGCTGCTTTGTGGCTGAAAACTGATCACTGCTGATCTCTTCTTTAAGTAGAAGAGATGTGTGGAATCTTGCAAACTGTACAGCTCAGTACAATTGTTGGTAGAGAGTCCTGTAAAAGAAACAAGATGTGGCATTTAAGTAAAACACACTTTTCCTGTTTAGATAATACTACTTACATCTCCTTCAAGACTGAGCTTGCTTAAAATTTCATGGACAGTAGACATCTTGAAAGAATGCTGGAGGAAGAGGAGAAAAATAAGGCAGAGTTAAATATATTTACAATTACATCAGTGTGTTATAGTCCTGAAACACTGCAGCACTGAAAGTGAAACAGCCCAATGCATCTGCTAATCCCAAGCAAGAAAGCTGATTTACGAGTTTCCAAGCCACACCACCATTAATAATGCAACAGCGAGAGGTCTTCATTCTATTGCATAATAATTTATCTTTACTCATTAAAAAAATTTATTTTGTCTTTTAAATACTTAAACTTAGGAACTGAAGAATCTCTACCTTAGACAAAGAATCAACTAAGTCTACAACTCTGTACCAGGAAAATTGTGCAGAAAGATTATAACCTGGGTCCATCTCAAAGCTGAAAAGCAACAAGTAGTAGCACTTATTTCAGATGCTCAGTTCCTCAAGTTCTCATGCAATACCTTGAAACTATTTATATTCATGCAGACATTTCATAAAATCATAATGCTGTTCAATCTTTAATCATGGACACGGGCCACAAATGCCTCTAATATGATATGGTTTTGTAGTGGCAGCCCAGTAAGAAGAACCACAGGACAAGCTACAAACACCAGTCCGTAACAGGGCTGTCAGTCAGATACTGGGTAACAAGGACTCTCTTAAAATCATAGCTCCAAAACTAAGAGCCACTGAGGCAAGATAATCGGTATCACTGCTCCATTGCCAGAACCTGCATAACATCTTGCTAACTTACACAAGGAAAAACAGTGAAAAACCCAACCCTGAGATAGATGATACACATTGCAGAAACAAGCACTGATGTGATAATCCTTGTGTTACAACACCCTGCCTTTTCTCAACTCTGGTTTGTGGTCAGGGAAGTTTGCCAGAGCTGTATTACTGTTTTATTAGAAGGGTCTCTCAACTACAGAGGATTTTTTTTTCCAAATAAGCCAGAGGCAATATTTAAGAGCCTTGAAACATTCTAACCCTAACCCAGAACTCTGCTCTCAAACTCCTCCACTGAAAGGACAGACATTGCCACTCACGTTACCTTCTAGTCATACAGGCTGGCACCTGCAGCAAACATTAGTTTGCCTGTTGAAATTAAAGCTTGTTTCTCAGGAACTTCACAATCAAGCTGCAGAGATAGTATTATCAAACAGGGAAAAGAGCTGCCTTGATGAGAGGTAGGAGAGAAAGGTCAGCAACACCTTGAGATCAGTGTCGTTCCACTCACTTTTAATTGAGCCTGGAACAAAAACTGCACAATTTGCAGCCTCACTGGGTGCCACTCCCTTCACTTCCATGCTGTTACCGGTTCCCCCAGTCTAGCTCCCAGTGCCATGCCCTCCAAGCCAACTCCCAGCTATTGCGCAGCCAGTCCTGGGTACGTCCTTTCAACTGGTTTTCAGATTCTTGTGTTATCCTCCATCAGTCACTGTTCCGATGCTATTGGGGCTTTCTCAGGCAAGCAGTACTAGCTGCCCAGGCAAATTTCCCAGACAAACCAAACTCCTCTCCACTCAATCATCAATCTGAAACCAAGAGCTCAGAGAGCCAGCAAGCAGTTTGAAATAGTTTCTTAATAACAGAGATCTGGTTAAGACCCTAGAACAGTGTTTAATTTTTGTTTCAGCTCCTGTAAACCTCCCATATATCAAGAGAAAAGCAGAGAAATCCTTACTTTTAGCAGATATAGCAACTGCTATAAGAATAAAATATAGAAACACAATTAGATGGCTTTTATAGCATAACTGCTGTAATTATATCTTTCCTTACTTAGAACACAGAAAGAAAATATATAATCTTCTGAAGCAGCCTAGGCACAAGTAACAAAAGCAACTTTACTTCAAGGAAAAGTTCAGATCCCAGGAGAAGAAAAATAAGAGAATAAAAATCACAGTCATGCACCAACTTACTTGAGAATAAATCTTTTTCACAGCAAAAATCCAACCTAACCCTCTAAAGAAAGGCTGCAGAAATTGTAATAAGCTGCTACCTGCTATCAGCACTATTAACCATGCCAGTTAGAGGGGGATGATATATTACCGAGTTATGACATTCTTAATGTTTACTCTTAATAAAACGAAGTGCCTAACAACGAGACCTTTGTACTCTGGTAGTATTACAACCAAAGATGAACAACCGAAGTCCTTTAGTCTTGCTTGTCACAAAAAAATAAAAAACTCTAGTGAAAACTGAAGCAAAGCAGTTGTGGTATAATCCTTCACAAAACAAACACTGAGCAGCTTTTTGCAAGACTCTTGTTTATAAATCAATTAAAAATCACATTGAATCAGGCTTGTTGGAACAAAACACTTGAACAGAGTCCAGGAACAGAACTAACACACCCTCACGTAGAGCTGGAACTGGGAGGTTCATATCATCAGCACATAACAATGCTACAGCAACCAACCGCCCATCAGCACCAAGCTAGCAAAGAAAAAAATGGGAGCTTTTGCATGAATCTTTGCAGAGATGGATCTCAGAGAACAAATGCATCTTTTGTCACACCCTGCTTTGTAAGGCAATCATATTTGAGAACAGACTCTCACTGTTCTCTGATGCACTGATTTTATCTGATTTAGTTTTGACAAGTTCTGGGTAGGTTTGAACATGTAAACAGAAAATACTTGCACTAACTTGTTCTTCCTTACACTGGAAAAAAATAGTTTGCAGCTGGAAGGTAGAAAATTAACACTTCAACACCTTAAGGCAAGTTTCTACAACCTAAATCCAAATTACATAATCCTGAATCATAATGTTATTCTAATAAACGAGATAGCATCTGCTTTGACCTCGATCCCCCCCGTAATCACTGGTTTGCAAATCTGTTATTACATTGGGTCTGGTCTATATTCAGTACCTTATCCCCATAACTGTTTGGTGTCAGAAGAGCGTGTGTTTAAAAGCAGACCCATATCTCGATTCCCAAGGGCAGCTCACCTACATTACAGCAGAAAAACCCCCATATGATGCACAGAAAAAGTGTCAGCTATGCACAAACAACTACATTGCTCAATCAGCAGTTAGCATTTTAAGAAACACTTAGTATACTCTTGTAGACAGAGATGGAGCAAAGGGTGTTCCCAGACCTTTGTGCCAAGGAAACGGCATCCCTGGAATGAGAGAATGGAAACTCTCTCACTCGCAGCACATTTGTGTCAGGTCTCCAAAAACTAGGGCGATGCCTGGCAACAGAGATGTGGAAGAGTGAGAGGAAGATTCACAATATCTACAGTAAATGAAATAAGGACTCAAAACCATTCTTTATATACGGTGCTAACCACAAGTACAAATGAGCCAGGCTGTATCTCCCAAAATCACCTGATAAGGTTTAATGAATCATTTAAAGACACTACTTGGAGAAAAAATTAGCTTTAAAGAAAAGGATTTCAAAACCCATTAAACCACACTACCACAAACAAACTTTAACCGTTCTCTTCCACAGACACTGCTAATAACCCAGAAGAGGTTTCATTCCAGGAAGATACTATGCACACTCAAAATTAGTAACTTTTAATACTTTGAATTCAAATTTTCTCACTTCTGAGACTTCACAGGAGAACCTTTTTTTTTTTTCTTGTCCAAGGCAAACCATTCATACACTAGCTAATGGAAACTATACTTACTAGTGCTGCCTATGATAACTATCTCCACCAACAGAAGGCACACAGAGGGATGGATCAACCTAGGGCACAGAGGTTCCAAAATACTCTTCCACTCTTGACCTGTATGTCAGGGGCTGCACACCTCTGTGCAGATACAGCACTTCTCATTTTTCTTCCAGTTAAAGTACAACGTTCCTTTGCCTTATCTCCCCTCCACGCTCAGGGAGGAGGAAGTGGTGTCCAAGCTGACTCACAACCCAAAAGGCAGCAGCAGCAAGATCTCAGCAATCCTGCCCATGGCCACGGCCGGGTGGGAGAGCCACGCCCGAGCCTGGCTCTGCGAGCGAGGAACCGCACAGGGCTTCCCGGCACGCCTGGGGGGAGCAAAGGCAAGCCCCGGGTACGCGCCGGTTACCCAACACTGCCGGGACAAGCGCTCCTCTGCTGCCCGGGCTGCCACAGCCACAGCCGGGGGCAGCAGGGAAGGGCCCTGCCCCGGCTGCGGGTAACTCCAGCCCCGCCACCGCGGCACGAACACCGCCCACAGCGGCCGGCGAGGCTGCGGGCTGAAAAGGGAGCGTACGGCACCACCGTCAACCCAGCTGAAACTTTGCGTACCTCAACGAGGAGAACAAAAGAGCGTTTAGGGAAGTTTGGCGAAGTTTGGGCTTAGTTCCCGTTTTCCGAGCGCTGCCGCCACACCCCGCGTTGGTGCGGGGCACACGGAGCTCTCCGGGGGCAGCCCCGCCCTCGGGAGCCGCCGTTTCGCCGTGAAGCCGAGCACAGAAAAGCAACGGGCGGGTAACGCCGAACGACACGGAGAAAAACCTGGGGCGCGGGAGGGCGGCGGCCGCACCCAGCCACCGCCCCGCTCCGCGGCCGCGCAGCGACGGCTCCGCTCCCGCTGGGGAAGCGGCTACCGCGGCACGACGCCCGCCCGCACCCCGGCCCCGCCGCCCCCCCGCTCCGCTCCGCGCTGGCGAGGCCGGGGCACCCGGCGACAGCTCACCTGGCCAGACGGCTCTAGCGACAGCTCTGGCGGCGGTTGGGGCCGGCGGTACCCCGGGCGGGGTTTTGTAGGGCCGGC
>WKFP01013672.1:305206-326309 GCA_011057875.1 Pterocles orientalis
CCCCCCCCCCCCCCAGCCCCCGCGGCGCTGACTCACCCAGCCGCGCCCGCCGCAGGAAGGGGAGAGGGACGGGGTGGGCCAGGGCAGGGCACAGCGGCCTTTCCCTCCGCATCCGTGTCCCGCAGAGCCCCGTCCCTCTCCCCGGGGCCGCCGGGCGCACCGTCCCGGGGTGCAGCCGTCGGGGCTCGGCCCTCGCCCCCAGCCCCGCTCGGAAGCTGCCCGCCCGCAGGTGTGAGGAGAGCGGCCCCCGCTCCCCTGCCCTCCCCGCAGTACCGGGGCAGCAGGCTGTCGCTGCAGCCTGGGCTGGCGCTCCCGGGCAGGGCACGGCCCAGCGCCTCGTTGCCGGTACACAGCCCCGCTGCAGCCCGCACCGGCCCCCCGAGCCGGGCACTCGCTGCCCCCGGCTCAGACCAGCAGCCTCCTGCTCCGGCCGTGGAGGGCTGGCAGCTGCAGCCCAGCACGCTTCGCACCTACAGCGGCTAGTAACCAGCGCTCAGAGTTCAGCTGTAAATCCCGGAGTATCTCAGCTGGCAGAAGTCTCAACGACGTCTGCCACGAGCAGTTGAGGGCTAGAAGACCAAGGCAGGAACTCTGCTCTGAGGCTCGCTGAATCATGCTCAAATAATCCCAGCAGCCATACCACACCCAGAAGCGGGGGGGGGGAAATGAAAACTTCTGCCAGTCAGACCATGAAAAAGAAATTACTGAAGCCCAAATGTTACACTACTAACAAAAGCAAGATATAGTTTAAAGAGTGCAAAAGAAGATCTTCAGTTGGATCACTTTAGATTACTCTCTCAACACAACAGTGTGGCCAATTTACTGGTGATCAATCTCGAATACTTCAGAAAAAAGCAAGCACTCCCCATTCCCAATACATGCAATTATTCCTGTAATTCAGGTGTGTTTTTTTTAATCCCCTGCAGGTGAATACCTTTAGGTAGTCCTTGCAAGAGTAAATTGTCACAGAGTGGCTTTGATTCTCCAAAGAGATATTTGCCTCTGCTATAAAGGGTTTTTTGTAGACAGAGGTGTTTTCTGGGAGAAAAAGAGGGTAAAAAAGTTTTAGCTTGGCTGGGTGCATAAAAACAGTGGTGGCAAAAACAGGCAAGCACAAAGGAGACACAAAGTATTTGCAGAGATGAAACAAGATCAGAGATACAAAAAGGGAGAAATATTAAGAAATGCTACACTAGACTTTGAACATGGACGCAACAGAGTGGACAAGTGAACCCATCATTGCAGAAGGTGAAAATAACGTTAATAGCCCTTTTCTGAAGAAGCAAAAGTGACATGAAGGGGACAGCTATAGGAAAAGGCATATTATGGCACAGTGTTTTGTCAGAGAAGAACATTGCATTAGATTGACACGTTAGCTTTTATTTTGGCCAGGCCACGGAGGTTATTTCTCTGTGTATTAATGAACCCATCTTTAAAAATTAATTCCTGGGTATCCCACTTGCACCAGTATCTGTAACTAATGGTTAAACAGATAATTTCCCCCTGCTTTTCAGGTTTCTTAGAAAAAAAAATCATTGGCAACTTGGAAAGGTGATTCACAGATCAAAAATACTTACAGTCCTAGAAGTAACAGCCATTCTGTACTGCAGTATTCATTAGGGGCTTTAAATAGGGATAAGCAGTTGAGCAGAAGCCAGACAGCCAATTTGCCTACTAATGGATGCACAAGCCCTCAGGGATAGGTTTTTTTACCCCCATCTCTTGTCAAACATTCTTAAAGCACAAGCAGAAAAGCATAACCACAACATCCTCAGGTGAAAAAAGTGTTTTCACATATGTAATGTATTGCCAACATGCAACATGTATGTTCCATTCTTGTATAAAATCCGATGAGTCACATATTAATGAATTAATTCAGAGATAAACCGATTAATTCTCTTTTCTGAAAGTCCATTTACCTTTCAGTCCTCTACTGCAGCCTGTTCCAATGACACCAACATACCCATTTCCTTAGAAAAATGTTCTCTTTTAAATAACTCAATACTTCTTAAAAGAAGTAGGTCATATACCACCTTTAATTTTGGTTAACTAGCTCTTGATATGAAAAGTTTGCAAAAGCTTCCATATCAAGTAATCAGTTATCAGTATAGCCACAATCACAGTAGCATAAAAATTCCAACAGCTTCAGCAAAGGAGGGGACATACTGTTTTTAATATCCCACTTAATCATCAATTATTCAATCTCAGAATCACACGTCCACCTCAGTTTAAAATAGACAGCAGCCTCTCTGAAATTAGACAACCTTCAGGGACTGCTGAAGTGATTTCAAAAGAAAAAAGACTGACAACAGGAAAAAAACCAGCAATCATATTCAGAGTCATGAAGATATGAACATTATATTCAACCATATTACGAGTCCCCTCACTTGCTCTCTGCTTATATAGGTCAACTGACATCAAAGGCACTTGTACCAGCTGGAGAACTGAAGCAGTATGGACAGCAGAAAACATTAACACTTTTGGCAGAAGAACAACCAACCATCCCCTAATACCAAGGCCTGGTGACCCTGCCGATGGAAACATTACATTTTTGAGAAAAAACTCTACAAAACCCATGAGCTGAAGAAGGCAGCAGTCAGTCTGTGCAAATAGGAAAGACTTCTGTTATCTGCCAAACAGGGAAAGGAAATTAATTCAATGGGAGAACAGCAGCCAAGTGCCTGAAATCAGTTCTTAAAATGAAACGTAAACTTGTAAATCACATGGATTATTTCTGAAGATGTACCCAAAGCCTGCAGGGTTTGCACAGCAACTATCACGAGGGCTTCTGGTCCATGACCACTGCTCCTGAGCACTACATTAAAGTAACTACCGTCAGCATTAGGCTGCATAAAAGGCTGGGACAAGGACTGCACTTCCCACAAGCCCAGTGTCTCTCTGTGCCTGCCTCACAGATGACTTACTGGAAGAAACACGCTGCAACTAGCCTGCAAGTAAGGCAGTGCCAAGAAAGATTTCCAATTTATTTTCACATTACTTAGTCCCCACACCCCCTTAAAATATCTGCATGGAAGGTCACATTTCAAATAACCAGCAACTACTTCAGCTGCAATTACCTATTTGTGATCTCTGGCTTCCTGTATGCTGACCACAGAAATCAAAGAGAGTGCACTTTTCTTGACTGGAGCTCCCCAGAGTCCTGTGGATGGAAAAACAAATGCAATTGTGCAAACTTCTCATTCTTGCCTTCTGACAGCTCACTGTGACTGTGGTTCTTCAGTCATGGCCATGACATGGACATGCTGTAGGTCTATTTATTCTCAGACTCAGACACATTACCATTGTTATCTGTCCCACTGTTTTGTTACTGCTTAATATTTGTTTGATAATAATTTTATCTTTTTTTTCCTCCCTCTCTCAACCATTTCAACCTCTTTCAATATACCATTGTCCTCCACCTCACCAAGACTTTTGATTTTTCTTGTCATTATCTTCTTCAAGTGGAGGCTTGATGTGCTTAACTTGAATATTCAAGTTCCTCTCTGACCCAAAATTTATCTTTGCAGTAACAACAGTGCATGCAGGGTCACTCCGGCCCTCAGTAGATTTTTCTCTCACTTCTGTCCCTGATTGTTTGGCTCCTTCATCTACACAGATCTTGCTCACACTCTTTCAGGATGCTGTCTACAAAGAATCAAAGATGCACTAACACTGGAGTTATGAAGGCCACAATTCTGTCAGTATGTATTGCCTATTTACACTTTTTTCTTGAATTAAAAAAAAAAAGGGGGGATCAGGACAAAGGACTTTTGGTTTAGGGGTGGCTGAGCCTCTACATAGTGCTGCTTCCCTTAATGTGTTATGTTGCAAGAGGATAATATAAATTCCATTCCAATTAACATATGGATCAGGCACACCTCTGGGTGTTATTTTTGCACCTTGATTATTTGGCCTAATTTGGGAACTGGCATGATACAAATACATGTAGGTTTGTTATTAGCACTTAGCGTAATCACAGGCTACAGAGAAAGTTAAGTGTAACGTAGTAATTATGCTCATTGGGTTCCCAGGATGCAAGTTATTATATCAGCGACAACAGAAGAAAGAAGAAGGATACCTGAAAGCACACCTAAACTGCATTAGTAAAACTCTAAACACTGAAAGTGTTTAACTTGGTTTGGTGGTTGTTTTTTTGGGTTTTTGTTTTGTTTTTTTGTGGTGGGGGAGTGGGGAGGGGAATGCAATGTTTTTTTGTTAACATCCATGGTCATTTACTCTAAATCTCACGCAACTGTGATTCCAATGTACATTTTTGAAAAATAGATTGAATACCAGAATACCACTGCCATCTTTTATCTAACACAATACCAGAGAACCAGACATCTTGTTAGGTGCTCCACCTAACAACTTAAGCCCTCGGATCAATTCTATTCTGTGCAGTCTCATTCCTACACTACATGCACATTCCTGCACAAATGTTATTCTCCACTCAGAATTTAATTTACTTGAAATAATCCCTTTTAAAGAGCTAGGCTTATCTCTGGAATGATCTCATGTGTTAGCCAGATCTCCAATATTTTGTCACGTGTATTTTACAAATGAAGCATTAAAACAGGTAAGGTAGGTGGAATTTGCTAGTTCAGGCTGGGTATAGAGAGGTAGTACGTCCATGAATGGGACACTCAGGTTAGTAACCAGACACCTGTACTGCATGCCTTGTGGTGCTATGGTTTGCTGGGTGATCTTAGATTGTTGCCTTCTCACCGATCAGGTCCTGTCTTTCAACTGTTAACTCTTCAAAGCAAAGACTAAGTATTGCATTGCTAAAGAAAATACTACACAATATAAATTACTGCATCAACATACAGGAATAAATTAGATTCATTTGTTTCCAGTTTATCTCGGGTGTTATGTTCTATGGTTACTTCCCATGCAGAATCTCAAAGCTCTTCACACATTAGAACCTGACAGCAAATGCTTTTCACGGCTAGAAAAGCATCTACCTCTCTCTCTCCCACCAGCTGGCTGCATCTTGCAAGTAACTTTCAAGAGTCTCCTCTTATAACCTGACACTGTTATATCACTGGTTTTGTCTTCAGCTACTTCTCAACTCTATTATTGCAAATTACTTTGTGTCTGCTGTTCAGTATCTCTTCTCTGACACTTCCATGCATGTCTGATCATAACCTTAGTTTGAACTCTAATTTATTTTGAAAGCTTTTCCTGATCACCAGCACAAATAACATGATCATCCTCACCCCTTTATCTCACAATCTCAGTGGATCCTTTCACTCTAAGCCTATGGGCACAAGGAACTTGCCTTCACAAAGAACCAGACACCTGGGTGACCTGGGGTCTGAATCAAGACAAGGAAGTAACAAAGCAAAATATTAGCTAAGACTATAGGTACAGGACTTGGTCAGAAAGAAAATCTTTCAACTATGCACAAAAACTAATAATAAAGCTGTCTCAGGGCACACATACAGCCTAATTAAAGTCACTGCCAATTGCCAAAACCCATAAAGTTTGAGTCACCATGGTGGAAT
Organism: Pterocles orientalis; assembly: GCA_011057875.1. Lineage (NCBI taxonomy): Eukaryota > Metazoa > Chordata > Aves > Pterocliformes > Pteroclidae > Pterocles > Pterocles orientalis. Next base: position 310,714 of record WKFP01013672.1, read on the forward strand.
CCCACCAGTGGCTGTCCAATGCTAACAGAAAACAACATGGAATCATCTGTGCTCTGTTGAGATGCTCAGAAGAAAGCAAGACCCTTTGTTACTCTCTTCTAGCTGACACAGGTAACAATACAGGACAGCAACTTCAAAGGAGCAGTAGGCTTGTTTCCCTCATGACTCAGTCCAGGCTGCTGCATCTTCTTTCCTTCTGTTTGGCATGCTATCTAGAGTAAGTCAGAGAGGTATACACATTCAAGTGACACAGAGATTCACTGAGGAATATGCATCATGAACCAACGGTAACCCAGCAATTCAGGTACTTTTCTGTTCTTTGCTACACTTGTAATGCTTCTGGCGTACATTCATCATGAGTATTAATAGCTTTTGGAGTTCAGCTCGATTTCTAAACTAAAACATGAATCACTAGCATTTTAGTTTTTCAGTGTGCCTTGCAGAAGCAATCATCTAGTGTGTGACTAGGAGACGTTGCCTAGATACATACATAAACAGAAACGAAACACACTTGCCAAATTCCTTGTACTGGTATTGGCAGCATGAATAAACTCCGCATCTTTACACTGAATGAAGCAGTCACAGGATATACAGTCACTACGTGTGTAACTGTGGGATTTCCTCGTCCCTCGGGTCTTCCTTCCTGATGCCCTGCTTGATAGCCATCTGCCTTTTTACCCTAAGGTTATGCAATCTGAGATAAAACAAGGGCTGTAAAGCACGGTCAGACATTAAAGAAGGTAACTTTACTTTCTATTCTCAGGTTATCGTGAATACCTTTAAACACAGTTTAATCTACTTAGGGCTGGAGAGCTGCGATTCTATTTTAATCTAGATAACATCCTGTCTTTGGTCCTATAACATTAACAGGTTAAAAAGACACATCTCAAAACCACTATAATGAGTTCAGTTTTCCCAACAATATCAGCACAATGCTGTTAGCGTAAACAGACTACCAGTATACGTTAGAGCATTAAGACAGATTTTGAACCCATTTAGATGACACAGTGCTTAAAACAATCGCAGCTGCCAGCTCTACAATAACGTTCCCCAGACTGCCACGGCACTGGAAAACACTGCAGGAAATATTCCCAGTGCACGCAGGAGCCCCTGACATCATCCAGAACAGACCAGCATGAATAATCACTACAGAGTTTGGTCTGTCTTGCCAAAGGACAGAAACAGCTATAAAAGAGAGAAGCTGCCAAAAGTCTTCAGGGAATTTGTCCTAGGAATGGTGTTAAAAGGTTTCATGTAAGATCAAGTCTGCTCTGCTTGGTTGTTTCCCACCATTATGTGCTTTTTTCCACTTCAGTGACTCAGAACACAAACAGTCCCATGGTTCAGATTAATCTCCTGGCCTCTGCCAAAGTACGGGGGAGGCTGTCACACCTTAAATATGTCCCTAAGAATCTTGGGGAGTAATTCAGAAAGTTTCAAGGAATCTAACAAGCACCATCTAAACTTACTCTAAAAACCCCATAAACAACAAGGTCCTATTGCAAATCTGCAGGCTGGTAACTGCATACTGCAAAAAGTACCTCCTTTTTATTTAACATCATGCCACCTCTGAAATGGCCCATGAAATGAATTTAAAATCACTTTCAGAAGAAAGTTCACTGACAGAAATCCACACACTATTACTACAGCAATCTGGAACACAGCTGTAAAAGTTCAATTAAAATCAATGATTCTGTGCAATAGCAGGAAAGTTTTTTGTGGTCTCTTTTGTTTGTTTATTTTAAAACATATCAATCCTGGTTTAGTACAAGACTAACATAAAATACTTAGGATTTTGAGCAAGTTCTTACATGATCTGAACTTCATTACCTAATTAGGCTCAGCTGAGGTACTAGCTGGGGAACAAACGATGCCTTGCAACACAAAGGAATGTTACAAATTCTTGATTAAATATGACTGTCTACCCTGATGGTTTTTTTAAACTGGCATCTTATAGCTTTAGATAAAATTCAAGGCAAAGTATCTTGACCTCAGAAAAGACGCTGATTGAGTGAAAGGGAATGGCTGTTATGAAGAGATTTGTTTCTGCCATGCGGGCTAAGACTCGCTTTTCCAGATCAGAAGCACGGGTTCAAATTCTAAAACTGGAGATCACTCCCTTTAATAAATGAGAAAAAAATATATTAAAAGCCTATTGTTTGAGCATGAAGGAGTACATACAATACTTAACATTTTCATTAACATTTGCTTTCAAATAAGCCTTCAGTAAACACTTCCAGTTCACCCAGACAACTTTCACTGCTGTGTTCTTGTATTGGGTCTGACCGAGATGGAGTTGATCTTCCCCACAGCAGCCCTCGTAGTGCTGTGCCTTATACTGGTAGCTCGAAAGGTGCTGACAACACACCAGTGTTCCGGCTACTGCTGAACAACACTCACACAGCATGAAGCTGTCTCTCCAAAATTCCCCCCCTCTCCAGCAGGCTGGGGCTGGGCAAGATCTTGGGAGGGCACATAGCCAGGACAGCTGACCCGAACTGACCAAAGGGATATTCCATACCATCTGCTCAGCAATCAAAGCTAAGAGAAAGGAGGCAAGAAGGGGCATTTATTATTACAGCGTTTGTCTTCCAGAGCAACCACGACACGTACTGAAGCCCTGCTTCCAGGGAAGTGGCTGGACATCACCTGGTGATGGGAAGTAGAAAATAAATCTTTTGTTTTTCTTTGCTTCTGCACATAGCCTTTGCTTTTGCTTTATTAAACTAACTTTATCTTGACCCATGAGGTTTTTTTCCAATCTTATTTTCTCCCTGCCCATCCTGCAGAAGAGGGCAGTGGTAGAGCAGCTTGCTGGGCACCTGGCATCCAGCCAAGGTCAAACCAACACAGTCCCGTGTGCTTAGAGCTAGTGCCCACAGAGGGAACAGATTTTTAACCTTTCAGGAGATGAAATGAAAGGCTGCAGTGATACCACAACTACAGATAATTTTCAAACAGGTTCTCAACACTAAGGTTTATTATCCTAATGCTACTATCATGCAGGAAGTCATTAATGCAATACCAAGCAGCCATCTCAGTGTGTATAGAATAACGGAGTTAAAACAGCAGAAGAAGGGAGTGGAAGCCTAGCTGATTGACCAGCAAGAACAGACATGGAGACAGACGGCTGTTGTCCTTCCTGTGGAGCTAGAGGCTGTACCAAAGAAAGCTTTCAGGAGGGTTTTGCCAGTATAGAAGGCTAGAACCCAAAGTTTAAGCCAAAGTCTGGCATGTGCAAATGCATACAGAGTAGGATGAAACCACAGACATTTAACTTGGCATTTGAAAGCCAAAGGAATGTACACAATATTTAACCTTCTCAGTTTGTCTTTTTGGGCTGGTAGAAAAACTTATAAATGGAAGATAATGCATTCTTTTGGTAAATACAATGTCATGTGAAATATCTTTCCCGGAGAAGGCAGAAAACAAACGTACCTATTCATGCACCTGCATACAAATTTACTGCTTGTTATTAAAAAAAATAAAAAAAAGTTGGGCTGTAGCAACAGGCCTGTTGACCCACGAGTTTCTTGTTCTCCAGAGATAATAAGAGCATCAGTACAATATTCTCTCCAGGTTTCTTAACCTAAATGTGCTGCTTTTGGATTAAGCAAGTCAGTCTAATCAATCTTACTGTGTTATTCTGCTTAGGTTACCCACAAAGAAGCCAAAGAACTTCAGCTATGATGTGAGCACTTGTTAATTTGGAAATTACTACAAAATTTATTCAGTAGCATGTGCAACTATACAGTAATTATACCTCCTTTTTACTTTATTGCTCTTGCTATTAACGAAGAATATCCAGAGAGTTGCATGAGAGTACTGTGCTCCTCCTGTCAATCAAGGGAACAGAACCGCACAACGGCAGTACTGGGTGCCTAAACTACATGGTTCTGAAATAAATGGGTTTTGACTGCTGAGGGAGCTTTTAACATGGCTACATGACCTGCTCAGCAGAGGGGATAAGGAGCAATGGGGTTCTGACAGCTACTTGCCTCCCTCTTTTTTAAGCTCACATTTAACCAGACAATTAAAATATCTGTTGAATGCTCTGTCTGCCAGGCAGTATAGATCACACTAGACAGACTGATGAATGACTTGTTTCAGCAGGAATTTTTTTGCATTCTTCCTGTTTTTTTATTTTTAATTTCTTGCACAAAGACTGGGTAGGTGGAGCTTTGGAATGTAGTGAAACATCAATTGCAGCAGGCCTGGCACAGCACGGCACTCATACTGTTCTCTCAACTACGGGATAAATAAATCTTAAAGTCTGCATTAAGGTAAGAGCCATGAACAGACTTGAATTATTTTCAAGCTTGCATCATTACTCCAAATGCTATTTTCAGTGACGAAACAAAGCCCTAAACAAATATTCTCATTTTATTCACAGATGCTTGTAAATGGTTTCTGAAAAATACACTAGAAGCACTGATCTCAGAGTGGATTTAGCTATACTCATTATTAACATGGATATTTACAAACTGATTCATAGAAAATCCTTAAGTTATTATTTCTACACTAAAGTATACTAGAAGGGATAACTGACACAAAAATATCTAGGGATTTGCAGTGAGACCATCTATGCTGCATCATTCCTTTAAAACCATAGCAGAAATGCACTATGACAGTGGCTGTGGTAGCTGCAACCTTTAGGGAAGGCAAGATTAACAGTTATGGGCAAGACTTTCTGTTAGATGTTTTTGGGAAAATAGTCAAGCTTTCAGGTATACAGATGCATCCTCAAGTCAGAAAATTAGCCTAGAAACAGAAAGGTGAACTCTAATTGAGAATAACTGCTCCCAACAACTGATTCTGTTCCCAGATGTACAGTTTGCCACTTTTTACTTCAGATTCAGGTCTGAAAAAGCACTAGACTGGTCAAAAGTTTGTCTGTTTTTCTTTTCTCACAGTTGATCATCTAAAGATACTTGTGTATGAACCTGTGTATAAACTTTGGAAGTTTACCAAGAGATCAAAAAAGATCTTGATAATGAAATGCCCAAAATTTCTGACTATCTTTGTGCAGAAGATGGGTAGTTTTACCACTGTGACCTCCCCAGGAACACATTTAGTGCGTGTTGATCGAGAGAGAACAGTCAGTCTTCATTTGGCATCATTTTATAATTTTTGATGTTGTTTTTTCGAGGAATTCATCAGCTCCTTTACCTAAACATACAAACCTAACTATCCTCATGGTGCTCACACAGTTCACTGCTGGTAATGACTGACTGCATTTACACAACGTTACTGGTATTATTAGCTCTGAGAGTCTCACATTTGCTGTTTTTCTGAAGGCATCAGTTCCTAAAAGCCTGCAACAATGCAAGAATTCAAGACTCCCTGAAAAACGCAGTGATGGGGAATTGAAGGGGAGTCTATAGCTCTCACTTCAAGGTAAAATTTCAAAAATATAATTTGAGTCACATATCCTTGAGTATCAAAAGGCTTGAAACACCCTTGGAACACTCAAAAGGCTCTCAAAAGTATGTCAAGGTTTATTAAAACTCACAATTATTTTAAACTCTAGATTTTTAGGAGTCAGGATCATTACCTTTGTGCAAAGAATTCTGACAATATCGGGCACAGTAGACCTTGCTCTTCTTCTTTCCTCACAAATTGTATTCACTTGACAGCAACCAACAAATGAGAGGGACTGATGGGGTACGTGCTTATTCTTGAGGCACAGGCAGCTCATCTCACATTCCTAGCCATTCGTGCCGCCTTACAACAGAGAGATCTCATGCACATGTGGAAAACTGTTTAGCGAAGTACCTCTGACTAGGTTTTAGTGAAACCAAGATGACTTCATGTATCTTTTGGAAAAGTTGGCTCTAAATATATCTGTATAACTGTAACGTGGACTACCACAGTCAAGCTGAAGGAAGTCGACTGTATTATACAGCTTTGGTCAACAATATTGGTATATTTTCCATTTGCCTCTACTGTACAAAGACATTGCCCATTGGAAAAATAAACAACCGGTTTTCCTCTCTCAATCAAAAATAGGAAATGTACACTTATAAAAACATGGTGTGAATAAACAATGTGGCTACTATATTTCTATAACAGTCCCCACCCCCTGTAGTTATTATTATTCACTTTTTTCTTTCTGATTTTGAGTGAAAAGTGACAATGTTCTTTTAATATTTATTGAAATATTTTAATGACAGACAATAACACGAAAAATTAAGTTTCCTCTGAATTACCTCTACTGTTACACTTGATGCAAAACTACCATGATTATCTAGTGGAAGAATGGGGCTTTCGTGGCTTTTTTTTTGCTCACTGGGTAAGCATCCTATTCCACAGAGGAGATAAGTATAGATACTGAGGAATGCCCTGAAGTCTGCACTAGGACTGATTCTGTTTAATAATTATTACACTAAATTATTCTACAAACAATTTAGAACTTGGCAGTGTATTGTTGCAGTTCCATAGAACAAAAACAAAAAGATACCTCTGCAAGGTACAGGACAATGGTGTCTTCTCAGTCTTACAGCTAGAAAGGGGCTGGCTTGACTTCAAGGCACAGCTACAAGAGCAGCCTTGAGATTATCTACAGAAGACCTTAATAAGGCTCAGAATGGCTGGGATCAGCTTTTTGTCAATGACAATCCTCTACCTACAAGCTAGACAGGGTGTAATTAAAATGCTCTATGCTTAAATAGGCTGTCACCTGGACACCAAAATTGTTTTCTGGCATTGTGGATGAAATTTAATTTGGGATATATAATTAATCAATGTGTCTTTGAAAACATTGTAACACAATTATTTTGGCATAGAGCAATGGAATTTGAATTTGCAAACAAAATCTAAGAATCTCTGCAGAAAAATACAATTTAACAGCAACTAAAAAAAAGCAAACATACTTTTAGCACAGAGAAATAAAACATATCAAGCAATGGCAGCGCTTCTGGGAAGGACAGTGCCTGCACCTGTAAGAAAGGCTGCATTTTGTTAAGAAAGAAAGCGCTTAGTTATGTAACTTCTCAGGGAAACATCTCAGAGTTATTCATCCAGTCAGACTTACGGAGAGACTGAAAATGCTCCCATTCCTTCTACTAGTAGAACTAAAGGAAGCTTAAAAGGAGGTCAACACTAAACATTCTGAAAGACCACATCTGAACTCATTGTTACACTTGTTTGGAGACAAGCTGCTATTTAAAATACAGGGCAAGAGAATCAGAAGCAAAAGAAGTACCTCTTCAAATAGTCCAATGGCGACGGAACTTCACTGCATGGGTGGGACAGCATCGCCAGCTGTTGGCAGCTGCCACCTGCCAGCACAGGAATGGATGTCTGGTCACTTGGTCCCAGTTCTCTGGGCTTCCAGCTGCTACATTAGAAGACAGAGAAAAACACAGTAAATCTATTCCTAACATATTTTACATTGATAGTGCCTACTGCCTGTGACTGAAAGGTTTTGCAGTCAAACCAAGAAGGTGAGGAGGTTTAGCCAATAACATAGGGATGAAAGCAGTTCATAAGTGATTCATTAGTACATAGTGCACATAAAGTTTGAAAACACATACTACTGCAGGAATAAAGAAAAGTTAGATTTCACAACCAATAACCCATTGCAGTTATTTATGCTAATATAAAGAACTGATAAAAGTTCCATGGTTTTGCCGGGACGTCAACCAGTGATCTCAAACACCAGGGAAGAATTGCTCCCCATGTCCTCCAAAACTAACTTTGAACTGCCTGAACATGACACAAAGCAATCATTTTAATCACTTACCAAACGCCAGTGAACAGACAGAACCCGACTTAATATCAGTGATCTAATACAGCACGGAAACCTCATATTCTCAGAGGGTTTTTTCCATTTTTAGTGAATTAATTAGTGGCTAAAAGCTGAATTAGGAGTTGGTCATGAACTGAGCTTCTCAGGGATTGATACTGGGTCCAGTACTACTCAGTACTCTTATAAATCATCTGGACAGCGAGATGGAATCAATCTTCACCGAGTTTGCAGATGACACCAAATGGGGAGAAGAGGTAGTCTGAGTGGACAGATGAGCCACTCTTCAGAGTAACTTGGCCGCGCTGCATAATTGGGCCAAGAAGAACTGCATACAACTTAAGAAACAAAGTCCAGCACCAGAATGAAATGAAATAATCCAAGCAACAGCACAGGCTGCTCCGTTAGCACCAGACTGCAAACATCTGCACTGAAAAGCTAAGAGAGAATTGAATAGAGAGATCCCTTTGACATCAGTTTAACCAGTTCTCCAGCACTTGGAGCTTCCTGTTCTGAAAGACAGGACAGCACATTCGTCCCCATCTCTTTACAGACAGGTAAGTCTACATAAAGAAAAAAAAAACCTAACAAGGGAAAAATGCAACTGGAAGATTCTTAAACTGGACGTTACATGTAACCACACACTCCAAATGCATATGTAAAGGACATTCTTCTAATGCAGATTGACAAAAAGTAGTCGTGACATTTAAAAACAAGCTATAGAAATTGCAACATGAGTACACACAATCCATTCCTAACACACAGCTGAAGACTGACATTACAGGACAGGACTGTGAGATCTGCAGAAGTTTTTTACTAAACTCAGTGGGTCAAGACCATAAAGATCAGCAGTAATTAGCTGTAGAGCAACAGTCACCTGGAGAGCAAGATCCAGGCCCACCCACTCTTCTTCAGCTGTTGCTTTCTGCCTCCCACAGCTTTACAATCTGGGTTGCACTTAGGAATTTATACTTTGGTGGCATCACAACAGTCAGGCTCCCCTGTATTCCTTCTTCCTCCTCCACAGGTAATTGTCACTTCAGGAGCAGCCTACATAGAACCTGTGATCCAGCAACTAACATCCAGCACATTTTCTGGCTTTACTGAAATATTTTTTACCAATTATTTTGTTTAGCCATTTTCTTTGTTTCAAATTTCAGACGTTACTGCCTGAAGTAAACACGCTTTCCCTTTTCCCTTCTCCTCAACTCCTTTAAATACATTTTATTTTAGGTGTAAATATAAACGGAGTATATTTTTGTACAACATTTGCCTCAAAATGATGAGGGGCCATCAGCATTTAACAACATGTTCTGCTCTCAGCCCCACTTCACTGAGTAGAATGTTGCAGAATTGTTATTAGAGAAAATAATAACGTAATTTGAATTCCCAATGCAGGCATCACATTGGATTACAAAGTTGCTTTTTAGGCAAAGTAACAAACTCACATTAGATTTTAGTCCATGACACTTTATAATCGTACATTTTTATTTCACCAATCATGGCTTGTTGAAAAGCAAGGCAATCTTTGAAACGGGGATATCCGGATGCAAGATGATCAAGGACATGTTGTCTTAATGCTGGATCAGGCTCCTACCTAAAAGGACAAGTTTTGGTCTTCATACAGCGTTAAGACGAGCATCTCTCTTCCCACAGACTCTCATGTAATAAGACATTATCAGGATATAACAGACTACAAAGACAAATTACATTAACAATTTTACTCCTACTATTAGTCCTGTTCAGACACAGGAAAAGGCTGTGATGCGAGCTACAAGGAGGCAGCAATTGTTAGCAGAAGAAAACTACTGCTTATCTTTCATGCCTGTGCAGATCGGGAATACATCCACAAACATACGTAAGACAGAAAAATCCCCAAGATTCGTTTTCACATCCTCAAAGTAATGGAGAACAGCAATTTCCTTGCATCACAAAGCTTGTTGTGCTATAACTTGTGTGTAAAAATTGTAATCCATGTATGAATTTTATGTATCTACACACTGCATGGCCACAACAAAATGAACACATCACAGTGTGCAGTAGCAGGCACTCCACAAAATATGTCTGTCACACAGACAACACCACCTTCCCATGATACATCAACAAAACCAGAGTCTTTCAAACAATTAACTCAGCAGAGCAAATTACTTCAGTCCCACTTGGTCCAAAAGAGAACAATCAAATAAAATATAACAGTGAATTAAAAAGCCATCTCACACGTTGTATGCAAACTCCAGATTCCCTATCTACTCTAAACAGATTAGAAACTACAATTAGTATATTATCATTAGTAGTACACTAGTGTAGTATAGTAGTATACTATTAAGATGCAAGTCTTTTAGGCATATAGATATATGGGCAAACAGACCATACACTTTTAGCCTATGAAACTGCATTGAGAAACTGAATTCCATACAAGTCTGGCAAAAGTTTTTATATATACAAATTGAATCCTCACAGTTAGTTATCAGGCAAAAATGACTCACAGCTAAAATACTCGTATTACGCAAGGTCACTAAGAAGGATTTCGTATCAGAACTACTTGCAATTTGCGAACAGCTCTACCCCAGTTTAGCTTGTCAGTAGCGTATCACTACAGTTAAAGCAGCAGTGGCCAAAAAACCCCAAACTGAACAATACTGTAAATACACCTAACAGGTGGAAAAAAATAATCAGAAAATGCTTTGTAATTGTCCTGGTTTCAGCTGGGACAGAGTGAACTTTCTCCACAGTAGCTAGTGTGAGGCGGTGTTTGGGTTTGTGCTGATGTTTATAGCTGCTGCCAGGACACTCAAGGACTTTCCAGCGTGTCTGCTGTGCCCGTGTCTGCAGGGGCAGGAGAAGCTGGGAGGGAGCACAGCCCCAGTTACCAGCCCAGGATTCGACCTCAGGTTTAGGATTAAGACCAAAACTGGCTGATGGTCTATTCCATATCACGCACGGCATGTCCAGTATAGAGACGAGGGTCCATCCGGAAGTCATCTTCTCTTGCTCCAGGCCATCTCTTGCTCTGGGTTGTCTCCCTCTAGGTCATTCCTCTCTCAGGGTTGTCTCGATCTCTCGCACACTCAGGCTGTGTGATTTTGGCACCCTCCCTGTTCTGGGATTGTGAGCCAAGAATGGGCTAAGCCATGGTCATGGGATGGTGAGGAGCATCACTGTGTATCACTTATCTGTATATATTATAATAATCATAATTATTTTCAATTTTATGGTAGTTTAGTTATTAAATGGTTCTCATCTCAACCCATGAGTCTCTTTTGCCTTTACTCTTTTAATTCTCTCCACCACCCCCAGGAGGGGGAAAGGTGAGCACACAGTTATTGCAGTGTCTGGCTGCTAGCTATGATCAAAACTACAACAGTATTTCACAAAGAACCATTTTAAATAATGATTCATTGTTTAAGGCTGCTTTAGAAAAACTGTCTTCAAGATTTTGTAACAAGTATAGCGCAGTAAACACTGTAAATACTTTATTTTTACTTTCATGACATTAAGATGTGTCATGCCAAGCTCTGGTGAGCAGAAGAATGCTTGATCAGACGTGTGTACTTAGTAACTTACTTAATCCAAATAAAAGACTTGAAAGAACATCTTTAAGACCGTCGCTTTTTGTGTTCTCCATTTTAGCGCACGTACAAATAGCTCTCCAGAACATCACCCAAACAAAAATTGGCTCAGACATTTTGAAAAGAGTTGTTTGAAAGGCAAAATTAGGAAGAATTTACTGGACTAATTCTTGAAGCTTTTAAGAGTTCATGAGCTCTTATAAAAACAACACTCTTAATAAAGGAAGATATAGACAGAAATCCAGAAAACGTGAAGCAAAAGCAATGTTAGAAAATGTAATTTTCAAGCCTCAATTTCAAGGATTGTTTCTGTTGAAATTCTGTTTGATGAAACACTGAAACTATGTACCATAAAGCAGCTGTAATGCAGAGAAATCTTTCCTCACAAACAACCATGTTAGTTGCAAATATATCACAGAATTTTTCAATTTGGTGATTTCATATTGAAAAATCGCCAAATTGATTTTTCAATTAAAAAAAAATAAATCCATTTGGCCTTTTCATAGACAGCAGACAATAAGTATTGTCCTTTCCTAACTCCCCTCTGTCAGTTTGGCTCTAAATTTCAAGCAAACTGCTGATGTATAGCATAGTCTGGTTGGGTTTTTGGAACGATAACTAAGGCCTTGATCCTATAACTTGTTCCTGCAGGCAAATCTTAGTACCTCAGGTAAGCACTACTGAGTACCAATGTGCAATCTGATACAAGGTTTAGGCTGTAGCCATTCAGGAACACAGTAAATAACTGCAGTATTCATTTTTGAAGACATGCCAGAATCAAAACGATTTTTGGAAATTGTTTTGGGGAAGCATAAAAATATGTTTTAACTGTTCAGCTGTACTTGTAAGTTTCCTAGTGCAAATTTATGTCACATACACAGCTTTTGTTTCACCAAACCTCATTTGTTACACCATCCTAAAAAAGTATTTTTATAAGTAATTTATAAACTGGTAGACACTGTTTGTTAAAACAAGTAATTGAATCCAAGTTATTTCCCTTATGCACATTAAACAAAGTAAAATATAATTTTAAAATACATCCAAATAAAAAACTGTAGTGATTCTGGAAAAATTAAGAAAGCTGAAAAGTTATTTTTGTTGTTATGTGATATCAGATACTGCTGTGGACCACTGCTTCATTCTTCAAGACATAGTTTTTCTACAAAAATCCCAAGACAAACAGAAGATACTTTTGTCCCCTAACATCAGCTGCAGACACTTGCCTTTTTTTCCTCTGACTGAATTGGAGATTTTCACTTGAAATGTGTCCACTGAGGTAAGAAAGGGTTAAAGGTTTACAGAATGTTTCAGCTGTGGAACTGGTTTCTCCTGACAGCTCCTTCTGGCTCCTTTGAAGCTGCAAGAAAGCCTCAGTTTTTTGTTTAGTCTCTTCCTTCTCCAGGCCACACTTTTCACAGCATGGTTCAGCTACTCCTACTTCAGCTGCATTTTGTTGTACTTCATTTTCCACTTTTTCTTCATCATTCTTTGTCTGCAGTAATTCTTCTTCAGTTTCTTTGTAGCCACACCTTCATTTCTAACAGGCTTAGCTGGATTGCCTTTTGTTTCCATGGCTACTGGCTTTCCCTCATAGGGTGTGCCCGATTGTCCTTTTGCCCCAGTTATCTAGGCATATATGGGGAGAGAATGAAAAAAAAACATTAAAAAAGCTAGAATTAATAATCTTAAATCTGTATTAAGCACAAACATATGCAACTACCCTCAGAGAACTGCCTTCTACTTCTTGTCATTCCAGCCGGACAGAGGCCACATCTGGACAGGGCGACCGGCACAGCTGGTCTTCCTGTCACCAGTGAGATCTGACCACTCCTGCCTCTTTCTTGCCCACATGCCTAGATTTCCTTCTGGCAGAGCCCAAAGTCCATGAGGTAATTAGGAACTGATGCACAACTCTATTTTGCCCTCATATGAAGTTGGGAAGTGGCTAAAACACACAACTGGGCATAAAAAACATCCCACAGTCCACTAAACTAGGCATAGTTAGCATGTGGCTTTTACACAAATGAGTAAATCTATGCTGAAGAAGAGTAACGCTTAAAAATTTTCTTACTTCTAAAGTGTCATATTGCCTGTTCAAAACATTAGAGCTGAGAGTGGGATCTTCGGGAAATTTCCAAAGCATGATATGCATCACTTATTCACCAGCATAAATTACAAAGCAGACTGGATTCCTAAAACATTTCCACAAAATTTCTATCAAATTTTCTTTAGATGCAGACAATTAATTCTTCTTCTCATAATAAATTCTATTCTGTTTTAAATACAACAGCAACAAAAAGCAACTGTTAGTGACTTTTAGCCTACATTAATTTTTACTTATCCTAACGATGTCTGGGAGGAAGATCACATCCAAACATCTAAAACATTTCTTTAGATTTAACTGCACTCCAAAGAAGGGCAGAATACAAATGCTGTGTAAGGTTGTCCATTTTCAGTAAAAAGGAATAAGCCATCCACACACAATTTTATATTTGTCTAAGACAGAGCAATTGTGTTTTCCTAAATTAAGGTACTCCCATGCCTCTATACAAAATAACGCGTTACTGTTATTTCGGAAACAGTATTGCATATATGTTGTTACGAATGTTTCACTGTATAGGGAACAGCATAGCGATGAGAATTCATGCTTTTGCCAGTGAAGACTGAAGCAAAAAAGTAATTGAATACCTCAGCCTTCTCAATATCCTGGGTCACCAGGGCTCCCGTTTCCTTCTGGAGAGGGCCTACATTTTCTCTAGTCTTCCTTTTATCACAGACATCCCTACAAAAGTTCTTCTCGTTGCCCTTGACGTCCCTGGCTAGATTTATTCTATCAGGGCTTCAGCTCTTCTAACCTCATCCCTGGCTGCTTGGACAGTTCCTCTGTATTTCCCCCAGGCTACCCGTTCCATTTCCCTCTGTTAACAGCACAGGGAGCTTAAACGTTGTTTTTCCATACTGTCATGTTTAAATCCAGGTGAGACGAATCACACCTGAAATATTTTTGAAGAAAAAGGCATTTCTATTCTTCATAGCAGATCCAGAACTCTGAAGGGTCTTTCTGACCCCCAAAGATGACAGATAAATATACTAACTATATATCCAAGGAACTGCAATAGATTATTTCAGAACAGCTCATCTGCTTTTCCACCAAGTGTCATACTGACCCCCTGTTTCCACATGGCCTCCTCAGGTGCAGGCGGAAAGGTGCATGGAACTCTTCCATGATTCAGGTGACAAGGCAAAGGGAGGCTGGGATCTAGTGGTACCCATGGGACTGAAAGAGTGGCAGGTACAGCAGGCAGATCACAATGAGCTTTATGTAAGTTATATGATGCTCTAGTCGTCTTGTCAAGACAACTCTTGTAGATTGCAACTGATGAATCTCCTGCAGCATGAGTCAACAAATAAGTGCCCTCCTGCAAACTAGAAAGATAAAGTTCAAAATGAAAAACATCATTTAAATGGTTTCTGTTTGTTTCATTTGATCTGGATAGCTAAGTTCTTAATACAAAAGACACCTGCAGACCAAAAGCCTTGAAGTAGCTAAAGAAAAGGAAGGAGCAAGAGAAAGGCTCCAACATTGTACAGAGAAAGACATACGTTGTTGTAAGTCAATGTAAGATGAAGGGAAAACAAACAGTAATATTTCTACAGACTAAGCAAAAAGAGTAACAAAAACCACAAGCCCAAATTTTACATGTCACCCTACATATATAATATTACAACTCACTCCCATGAGCTGTTTAATCAGCTTGGAAGTGTCCAGTCTCCCCTCTTGAGTAAGTGGTTCATAAAAATCGAGTTCTTACTCTTCTGCATAATTTATACAAAACCTGTAATCTTAAACACATTATGCTATGCTAGACCTAAGAGAAACTGTAAAATATTTCAGGTATTGGAAGTAATAAAAATCAAGAAGAAGACAAGCATTTTGTGGAAGAAATAGGATGACCTGGGTAATGTTGCAAATCATAGAATCATTAAGGTTGGAAAAGACCTCAAGGATCATCAAGTCCAACCAACACCACCTCACCCACTAAACCATGTCCCTAAGCACCACATCTACATGTTTCTTGAACACCTCCAGGGATAGTGACTCCACCACTTCCCTGAGCAGCCTGTTCCAATGCCTGATCACTCTTTCAGTGAAGACATTTTTTCTAATATCCAGCCTAAACCTTCCCTGGTGCAACTTGAGGCCGTTTCCTCTTGTCCCATCACTTGTTACTTTAGAGCAGAGCCCAGCACCCCCCTCACTGCACCCTCCTTTCAGGCAG
>WKFP01013673.1:65724-78945 GCA_011057875.1 Pterocles orientalis
AGAGCTTGCACAGAGACAGCGCTCAGCAGCGGGGGAAATAAATACCTCCAGGGCTGAGGGGTTGGAAAAAGCTGCATCAGTGCAGAGCACTTCCCTGAGCTCATCCCCGCGGGGGGAAGCGGCCGCTCCCCTCGGTGCTGCTTCAGCGCCGGAGCCGCGGATCCATCCGGCTGCTCCACGCAAGCCCCTGCGGAGCAGAGCACAGAGGGTGGCGGCTTTGCCAAATTCCCCGCGGGGGGAAGCGGGAGAAGAACATCAGATGGAACCAGAGGCTGCGAGGCGAGCTAGCAGGCTGCCCCGTTGTCTTTATTTTAGCACCTTGGCTGGTGGGCTGACAGCAGGTGAGGAACGATCGCAAACGGCGCTGTGGAGAGACAGGAGAAATATGTTTTGCTGCTTAAATGAGCAGAGAGACAGCGAGGACCTGTGAGGACTCAGCATTTCCCCCTCCTCGCTTCTCCCGGAGATAAAGGACGATCGTTATCCTGCTTCTACGGGAAGCATCGGAGAGAGGCTCCCGTGCCCTCACCCCAGTCCAGAGCTCTCTCGGGAAAAGCAGGATCCCAGCTTAAGAAAAAAAAAATTCCAGCAAGAACTTCTCCGAGTGCGTTAACTCAGTAATTCCCAGGAGCGTGGGGATTCCCTCGCGCCGGTGGGATTTACCAACGCCGAGGAAGGAGCTGGAAGGACCACGGCTGGCCAGAAACAACAGGGCTCAGAACTAGTTTTGCTTTTGAAAGAGGTTCGAACGCGGAGCATCATCTTATCGCAGAGACAGGGGTGCGCCGCCGCTCCTTCCAGCTGCCTCCCTGCTCCCTCTCCGGCCCGGTTACCCCATCCTCCGGCTGCAACTCCCACGAGTGCATTCTTTGCAAGAACCGGCTTGCATGGGGACAGAGCTTCTGCAGGGATAAAGAGAGCTCAGCGCAGGTGAAGGACATCCGCCAAATCTAGGAGGTCACAGAGGAGGAGGAAACGGGCTTTTTTACCCATTTTTAGCTGCAAAGGGGCCGAACAGCACCATTAGGAAAGAGTTCTGACCCTACCAGTACAATCCCATCCTTACACAACTCTTTGCACATTTCTTTTTACGTGAGCAAAAAGAAAACCACGTGGACGTGCATTTAATCTCCTCCGAGAGATTCAAGCTGGGCTTTCTGAATCCTCACCTACAACCCCAGACGCACAAAGGTAAGAGTGTTCGCAGCCCGCACGCGCTCCCGTGTTTTCCCAGGTAACCGCTTCACCCACGCTCTCCACCACCAGCGTTCACACATCCCACCTCCAACGCCTGCCAGCAGGTTTTGCAGGTATGCGAGCGGCAGCGCCGGGATTCCTCCCGTTCCCTCTCACTGCCCAATCCTCCCCTACCAAAAGAAATTTGAAAAAAATCCCCAACAAAAATACTAACACCCAGCTAACAGCGAGCACTGTGCTTGCTACAGGAAAGCAGGGACAGAATCCACGGTGCCTTGGGTATCGGCACCGTCCGGCTGGGATCAGCCGAAGAACCCGCCGGCTTCTTACACACCGGGGGGCACGTCGCGCAAAGAACTACCCAGGAGCTGCCAACCTGCCCTACCGGAGACTCCCTAATTCAAAGCAGCTGCCAAACGGGCACGTTTAGGGCCAGATTTTCGAGCAAGCCTTCAGCGCTTCTTAAGTATTGAAGCATCAAAAAGATTTCCTGCCAGGAGAGGAAAGGAAGCTCAGGCAGGTGGGGAGGTTGCGCGACACCCCGCGCTGTCTGCAAGAGGTAAGCACGGGGGGGACAAGATTAATCACGAGTAACCGGGGGGGGAACTCAATCAGCTTAAATGTGGCAATCAAGGAAGATACAGGGAGTGCAGGGAGACAGATGGTTGTGCGCATTTATTTTTCTTTGATAAAAATGGTATGCAAATTACACAGCCATGGAGGCTCTTGGGAAAAGATCACCCTGCTGGTCCTTGGGGAGTTTCTTGGGAGAGTCGTAACATTCAAACACACCAAAATGGGGAAGGGGGAGGTGGGAGGGGGGAATGGAGGATGAATCTAAACTGGGAAGAACATGAACTTCAACATTTTCCAGTGAAGCAAAAAGATTGTTATTTTTTCAAATTTTTTTTTTTGTTTTTACATTTTCAGAAATGAGCCTACTGAGCACAAGAGTCAACAAACCCCTGACACCACTGCGCAAGAACAAAATGGCTTGGGCAGAAACACACCTTTCGAACACGTTCTTCTGCACGGTACCTTCAGCTCGAGTTCAAGAACCCTGAAGGCATCCCAGGCTCCTTTACACCATCCCAAGAGTGTCAAGAGGCCACACTTCAAATGCAGTTTTCACGCACATTAACCCTCTAGCAGGAGATCAGAGGCACCTGTGTGCAAGGGACACAGGCTCAGTTCTTCCACTGGGACATTTAAGACAAATGACATCAGAAATTTCCATGTAATTTCAATTTTTCTTTTGATTCGTTCCCAATAAGATGTTGGGAGAAATAACCAAAACCCAAACTTGGCTGAAATTTTAAATATTTGCCTGAAAGGAGGGCTAGGGGAAGGAATCATGTACAGTTAAAATCAAGCTACTCAAAACACAATCATTCAGGTAAGTAACTAGAAGGATCGCCTCTACCATCTAGAGAGAGAGAGAGAGAGAAGAGTGTCTGAGACAGAGGGCATATTTAGGAAAAAATACACATCTGAAGTCTCTGTGGCCACGATGAGAACTGGAATCCACATACAAGCCAGTTAAAGAGCATTTCAACATGAAATCTTAACTTAGTAGGAAGGTCAGGGGTTAAGCTGTATCTTTTTGTTTTAAATACATGGACAGCTGTCAGATATGAAAATGATGGCGGGCTTTCCTGAAAGATCCCCTGTGTATGTGTATGATGCATGTGCTGACATCTGTGGGGCAGCATGACAAGAGTTTAGGAAGGCTGGGAGCCCAGCAGTCTCTCAATAGCTGCATTGATGTCTCCACCAGTGGCAATAAGCGCCTGGAGGTTGGCCTCACGATTAATGAAGCCCATGGCGTTCAGCTGCTCCAGCTGCTGTTGGAATCGCACTTCAGGACTCTGCGCCTGCAGAGGGAAAGGACAAAGGCCTTAGAGTCAGCCAGCAGAGACCAACAGCCAGTGCAGGCAGGGCCAGGAACGGTGGCTGAGCAGGGACCCCGAGATCAGCTTCAGGTGTGCTGAAAGATTCCAGGCTGGTTTGGTGATGTTACCCACCTCCCCGCATCGCCGCGGCTCTGGCACAGCGCACACACTCCAAGGTCTGTACGGTGTCACCAAGTGTACGGTGACAGCAGCACCGGGAGAGAATCCCTGGCACTCAGCTTCAAACCTGTGCAGAGGGTCACTGCGCCCCAAAGAACCAGCCAGCCTGAGACACCAAACTTAGCACCACGCCAAAGAGAAACCTGCTGGGGACCGTCTCCCTAGGGGGGGGTGGGATGGGGACATCCTCCCTCTCACTCTGGTGACATCCTCCCTCGTATCAGCGTGCCCCGGGGCATTACATACTTGAGAGCTTCCTCCGGCCAGCAGCTGGATCATCTGCTGCATGAGCTGCTGTTGGGGGTTCCCACCCCCAGCTGGAGAGGCACTGGCCGGCGTCGAAGCAGAGGGAACGGGGTTCTCCGGGATTGTGCTTCCTCCTGTGGAGGACGGGGGCATTCGAGGCATGCCGAAGGAGCCGAGGCTGCAGAGGAAGGCAGGGTGTGTTCAGAGACAAGCCGGCAATTCTGGGTGTCCCCCAAGAGCCGGGCAGCGCGGTAACCAGCAGGCTGTGCCAGGCTGGCCCTCCCCGAGGCCCATGCTACGGGACAGCTTTGTAAATTAAACCAGCTGTGTTGGGATCCCGGTCACGCGTGCGCTGGGAGTAAGCGATCCTACCAGTGGCGCAGGGGTGACCCGTGCTGCCAGGGAACAGAAGGGAGACCCACGCACCCGCCCCCGGCGTACCCACCCAACTCTGTGGCTGTGCATTTCATCCTGTTCTCCAGAGATAAAATTCTTGAGTTCAGCTGATACCAAATACCACAAAGAAAAGATGGGGGAGGGACCAAGCGGCTTCCAAACCTTGTCTCCAAAAAGAAAGGGTCAAGGACTTCCCGCATGAAGTACAAACAAGCAGCAAGTGCTAATTAGCTGGAGCTCACGGAGGCCTGCAGGCGCACACACAAGTCGCCGTGACAGTGCCCTAAGCAGATCTCCTTGATGAATCAACAGCTCGTCTGCCTGCTGGTATCAAGCATGTCAGCTCTGCCTGCAGAAACCCACTCCAAAGCGCTTATTACCTTGGCACTAGTCCTGGGGCCTCCGTTTGCAGCGTCTGGAGTCCCTGCTGAATCTGGAGGAGCGCCTGCATGGCGCGGGGGTTGGTGAGAATGGAGAGGGAGTCTGGGTTCTGCATCTGGGAACAAACAAAAAGACACAGCGGTACCAAACAGCGAGAGCTTCCGCAGCCAGAGATCCACCAGCTTGAAACCTGAACGCCACTGGGCACAGAGCTGCGCCTCTCGCCCTGCAGCCAGAGCCGACCTGCGAGTCCAGTTCCTCCTTCAAGCCTCCAGACCGCAGGGCTCATCTACAGAGATACTCACAGAGTTTAGATCAAATTTCCTCACTGAACCAGGTGAATCAGGTTAGAACTGGGGGCACACGCCTTTGGAATTCAAGTGATTTTATTTCATTTACCCGAGACAATTAGCTGGTTTAATTTTTGTGAACTCGTGACAGTGACTGTCCACAGAGGGGTTTCACGGAGTTTTAACTAGTCTCATTTCAGCCCACCTTTAGGTAACTTAGATAACTTATTTAGATTTCCTTGTCTAAACAAGCTCTCCCTTTCTTTCACAGCCCAAACCACCCAAGCCCACATGCTTCCTAGTCCACTCGACTAAGCAGCCGAGACACTCCCTTTTCCTACAGAGGACGGAAAAGCCCTGGAGCCCGGGGGCTGAGAGCAGCACAGGGCCAGACAGGGGCCTTTACCTGCTGCAGGAAGACAGGGAGCTGAAGGCGGAGCTGTTCTTGAAGCTGTGGATTCCCAGCAAAGAGGGGGACATTTACCATGATCTAGCAAGAGACAGCACACGTAGGTAGGGTCAGAGGGTTGCTGCCATCGGTATTAAACCCTACATAACTAAGCCACGAAGAACAAGTCAGTCGTGCCCCTGACTCCCTCCCTGGGATTTCAACGCGTTGCCCTGCTAGTGGGGACTGACACAGGACAGCTCAGGTCCTGGCAGCAGCGCTGAACGGGGGCCACTTGTCCACGGGAAGAGAAGGGCCATTTTCAAGCCCTTCTGAAAGTCACCTTCTTTAGTTAGGGGCTCTGCTGAGACACAGGGTTCAGTACTGTGACTGCCTTCAAGCTATCGAGAAATACAACAAAACTGTCTCTATTCAGCTCTCCGGTTGGAGGAACCACTCCAACTACAGAAGCAGACTGGTCCCCCAGCACTGTGTTCACAGCCTGACCATAGAAAACACCTGGAACACTTTTACCTGTGCTGCAAAGTCTGGGTTCTGGGCAAGAGTTTGCATCATGCTCCGCATATAAGGGGCAGAGATCATGTTCTGCATCAGCTGAGGGTTTTCAGAAATCTGCTGCAGGAGTCCTTGCATCTCTGGGCTGTTAAACATACCTGCAAGGGGAAAGGGATGACAAAGGAAAGCCCTTTACAAGCCTGAGCACGGCTGCAATACGTGGCCTTTACTTCAGCCCCTGGCCAACACTGAATATGGCTGTGGACAGCCAGGGAAGTGCTTTGCTTGCCACTCTCCCATGCTCTCAAAGGTTGCAGGGACATCAGAGTTCCCAAAGTAACCCTCTGACAGGCACACAAGAAATAACCCATTTGTGCCCGCACCCGAGCTAGAATCTGGAGAGCAGCCACAGACGGGCACTTAAACGCCACAGGGAATCGCCCTCCAAAGAAGCCTGGGTGACCTGTTCAGCCAGCAGGACCCTCTGGTTCCTCTCTTGCTTACGTACCAGCGCCAATGCTAGCAGCGCTCAGCCCAAAGGGGTTGGATACAGTTGGTGTGCTTTGGGTGGTTGCTGAGCCGGTGCTGCCTTCACTGCTGGGTGCCTGGCTCTGGGAAGCAGGGGGCGTGGGGCTCCAGGGATTCGGCAACGGCTCTCTGTTCTCTGTCCGCAAAGGCTGAGAGCTTGAGCTATCAGAATTCCCCGTCAAGGAAGAGAAAGGATTGTTGCCAAACTAGGGAAAAAAGCAAAAAGAAATAGCTTTAATCAGTCAGCCCCAGCAGAGAATGCTGGACTAACCCTACCGCTGTACGAGCTAGGGAACAGCCGATCATATTCATCCAGGTCCAGAATTTGCTAATCGTGTGCCATAATTTTCCTCCTGAGATATCTGTAATCCACAACACACCTCGCTCGGAAAAAGACCAAGCTCAAGAAGTGGCCACAGCCCTAGATTTGGCTCCCAAACGCAGGGCTTCAAAACATCCACGTAAAATCAGCACCCGGACATACCAGTAGGTAATGCTAGACTGGAGTATGTCTGCACAGCCTTTTGCAGACAGACCTGCGCTCACTCCTCCTGTACTCCAAGCCAGCTGGATCTCAGCCAGCTCCAACCCAAAGGCGTCAGGCTTGAGCTAATACAGTAAGCCCTGGCGAGAGCAGAGGGCTGTGCTAATGAAGGTATGGGGCCTTCACATCAGCAACGGCTGGCATCCCGCCTGCTGGGAGACCAGCGCAGCGAGGGCAGGTCTCTGCTCGGATACACCAAACCATGTACTAAAAGCAGATGAGTGGCACTGCACAACGTTCTCCTGCTAGTGACTGCACCTAGAGCGGGAGAGGATGAAGCGCCACGCTTTGGAGAGGCTGCCCCATTCGCACAGGGGTCAGGGAATGATCCCTTTCCCACGCTCAGCACGCTACACCCCACTCACAGGAACGCAGCCAATACCTGCTCCCTGGCCGCGCTAAACATGGGCTCCTGGATGTCCGTGTACATTCGGCGTAGGGCGTTGTATCCTCCTGGAATGCTCTCGAGGTTACTCAAAGCACGGTCCTGGTTCCGCATCATCTCCTGCATCATGGCAGGGTTACGAGCCAACTCCATCGTCTGGGAGAAGAAGGAAAATGCGGAAAGCTCAGATCCACACGCACCACAGAGGACTGGAGTGGATCAAGAGACTGGTTAGCAGCCCAGTGGTATTCTACCAATCTACCAGCCGAGCACTGAAAGAGTTAAACCCCAGCTCCCAGAAGAAAGAGTATAATTAAACCCCTTTCACAGCCAGAGAGCAGAGAGATCATTTATCCAAGCAAAGAGAGCCCAGGGATCCTGGCTCCTCCCATCCTTGCTCAGCTCTCTTCAATCTCATCCAGCTGAACTGAGGTTGAGAAGGTTTTGTTTCTAAGCAGTATCAGGACATCCAAACATTTAACACCCATATGTTCCCACTCAGAGTATATGGACTGCATTCAAAAACTGAGAAGGTGGAAGAGATTGAATCCTTCCCATTTTGAGAAAACCAAAAAACTGACTCTCTCCAGACTTCCGATGGGTCTCCCCTGCACAAGGAGCATCCAGATCTCATTTGAGGCGCTGCTTAAGCACAGATCATTCACAATTTAGTCCTGCAGCTCTGGAATTTCATGTATGACTGACACAGTCGAAAGAAAGATAACCAAGAAGCAGATGGAGACTAGGCTCATTCAGCAACAACCCAGAAAGACGTCCTGACAAGTTTTCCTGGGGGAACAGCAGAGTCCTGTTGAGGGCTCTTCACTCATCCTTTACGCTTCCCTTCCAATGAACCTCTGATCTTCCAGACAGCCAGTCCTCAAGGGCGTGGGCTCTCTCTATTCTGGGATTATACAGAAAATCAAGACCTCTAGGGTCCCAGCCTATCACTAGTGCTTCCCACTGACAGGTGGTAAAACACTGACTGTACAGCTCTGCAGTCTGTACTTAATCTAACAAGAGAAACAGAGAGAAACAAAAAAGCTTTTGTAGTAGCTTCACTTCTTTGTGAATTCCCGAATCAGAACACAGCAGCCTTTTATGCAGCACACTAGATGATCCCAGCATCCTTTTTTGCCCAACACGTGATGGATTCAATAGCCCTGAAAGGGAGACATGAGTTGCAGGCATGTGGGTTGAGTAATCAGTATTCACATAACTGAAGACCACCATCTGTTTCTGGGGAGCTTACAGCAGGAAGGAAGAGGAAGAGATCTCTAAAAATCACTGATCTGGCATTCACACACTCCCTTTGGAGAGCAGACACTGAAGCTGGCCCACAAAGATGCTCTCGAACGTGCTCTAAACAGGCCCTGGCGTGCTGACTCACCTGCCTCATGAGCTCAGGGTTATTCAGCATGTGGCTTATTTCTGGATTTCGCTCCATGAGCTGCTGCATCTGGGGATTGGCCATAATCATCTGTCTCATGAGGTCGGGGTTAGACATCATGTTCTGCACCAAGGGGTTCTCCATGATCTGAGAAAGCATCTCTGGGTTGGACATCAGCTGCCGCTGCATCTGCTGCTGGAGCTCCATGAAGTTGGCAGAGCCCATCCCAAGGTTGCCCAGCCCAGTGATGCCGCCAAAGCCAGCTGGAGAGGGAACAACACACGGGGAGAGAGGTGTGAGTCAGTAAATGTCGGCAGCTGCAAAAAGAGGACAAGCACATCAGCTCAACTGCACCCACACTCATCTAGGGGTCCCCTAGATTCCTACAGCAGCCAGCTCCGAGGCAGGACACCCCCTGCACACGCTTCGCTACAGGCATTTGGCATTCTGAGCAGGGAAACCAAGGCATGCCGCTGGCAGCGACTCAGGCAAAGCCTACAGCAATCAGAGACAGCTACAGGGGTCAAGAACCCCAGCTCCTTGGTCTAACCCTAGGGAATTCTTCTGTCGTTTTTTTACAGTCATCACTTACACAGGATGGATGAAGCGCTGTTTGGGCCTCCATCTCCAGAACCTCCCATGGTCCCTGACCCACTGCTCCGTCTGCTACCGCTCCCGGCGTCAGAAACAGCGCTGCTGGATGTGGAAGGCTGAGATGGGGCAGCAGGAGAAGAAGGGTTCGCAGCGGGGGCAGAAGCAGCATTGGGGGCAGAGGCAGCAGATGTTGAATCTTGGACCCTGCAAAGAAACAAAAGAAGGCATTAAACTCCTGAGATTCAGGAAAGGTGAGCAGAGTCCTCCGTGGGGGACACGGTGCACCCCACGCTGAGCGGGCCTCCCTTCGTGCTGTTGTCTCCACAGCAGCCAGCCCCGGCTGCTTCCATTCCACAGCTGTGCTCCCAGATGCCTTCCATCTGCCGGAATCTGCCTCCCACCCTGATGCAGAACAGCCCCCTGACATTTCATCCTGGCCCACACAAAGTGGCTTGCCTGGTCTCACCCTGCGTTGTATCTCTCTTTTCCCCGAATCGCACCGAACGATTTCCCTCAGCTATATCCTTGAGCAATGAGTTTGCTGCAAACAGGAAAATCCTCCTGCTGCTCCCACAGAAACCACAGGAGGTTACAGCAGGGCTAGTGCACGGGGTAAACAAGAATCTACTTTTCTGCAAACCCTCCCATGCACTGAATATTCCTATCAGTGCTCCTGGGGGCAAAAATAACTATCAGGATTACTCTATGGGTAAGGAAAAAGAGGCACAAAGCAGCTAGCATCTGTCCTGCAAAGCTACAGAATGTTTCTGACCAGCTTGGCTGTGAATTCCCACCTCTGCCACTAGCTGTACCTGGCACACAATGCTTCTCCGTCCAACACAAGTTGATTAGAGCTTCGTTTAAAACACACATGCAGATATCGTGCCGTAAGCCAGAGCACAGCAGATGCTGGACGTCAGATTCATTAAGTAAACCAACCCAAACTAGTACCTTGTAATCACAGGATTTTTACAGGAATTTGAAAGAGAACATTTAAAGATCCTCTGAAGCATCTGCAGTCGTGACAGTGAGTCCTGGACTAGTGCTGAAGAGCTTTCACACAAAATCAGAGCACAAAATTCACTTTAGTCACCTCAAGTAACACATGCTGTTATGCCACTGGCAAGTAAATAACGATATCTTGATTTTTTTTTCCCCAAACCTAGAATGATTCCCTTCTCTAACTCCCTTTCCTTTTTCACTCTCATTCTAGGACTTTAAAAACCAAACCTGAAGGTGCCTGTCCACTTTCCAGACTCATTTGACTGCTGCTGAAAACCATCAGCCACGGAGAAGTGGGGAACCAAAGCAAATAGGAAGCTGAACAAAAAAGGAAGGAGGAAGCTGGAGAAAGGTCACTTGGTTTCTCTCAGCACAGGAAGAGACTGCAGTGTCTTCAGTAAGCACTTATCTATGATTATTAGAAGGAAAAAAAAAAAAAAAGAAAAACCACAGCGACCCAGGACAGCTCTTTCATTTACCCTTTGAGACAAGTACTGCAGTTTGCTGGGGAGACAGCGGTGAACAGCATCAGCCCTTCAAGCTACCTGGAGATGCAGAACCCAGAGAGAGGCCTCCTGCAGAAGCTGACAATACACATCCTTGGCTTTGTGAAAAAAAAAAAAAAAGGCACTAATCTTGACTAAGCCAATAAGGCAGCTCTCCCGAGGGACAGCAGAACTGCACAAAGAGACGCAGCCCTGTTAGTTCACCGGAAGCCCGATCACACTGCAGCAGGGAGCCCAAGAAATGGTTACAACTGGGGTTTTGAGATCAACAGGACGTAGCTGCACCTGAAGTACAGCAACTGTTCCCAAGAACCTCCTGCGCCAGGAAAAGCCTCACCCCGCAGGACCCTGCGGTCAATCCTGCATCCCTTTCTCCGGCCGAGCTACACAGTGCAGACGGACACAAGTGAGCTGTGCCCCAACTGGGAGCTGCCGTGGGGGTGAGTCTGCAGAACTGCGCTCCAGCTGACAACCACACTGCTGCGCGTATGTGGTCGTACGCCCTGAGCCTGCATGCGCCTGCCCGTGTGGACACACCTACAGGTACCACAAGGAAACACTGTTCTGCCCTACGGACAGCGCTCTGCACGCGCAGCGTGCCTCCTGCGGCACCCGAGAGTCAGAGCAGAGGATGTGACAGCAAGTGAAAATACAACCAGGTATTAGTTTCAACTTCAACAATAATTCATTGGGAAAATAATTTCTGTTAATAGCAACTTATCTTTGTCAGAACTAGGACGGTATCAAGTTCCAAGGGGTTCTTTCAAGATTACTAAAGGCTCAAAATAGGCAAAGCCACAGACACAAGTTGCATTAAAGAAGAATCAACCTCCTCAGGTACTTGCCACGGATTTACACAGCTGTGGAACTCAGCTGAGAGACAGGCTGGGGACAGACCCCAGCAGAGCTACAGCAGGGAGAGAGCCCAGGAGAGTTCTGCTGCCAGATCACCGCTGCCAGCCTCCCGCGGGCCCCAAAGCCAGCACTCTGGCCTCACACAAGTGCTCTGCTTCCGTCACCGACAGAGCAGAAAGGCTCCACCATCGTTTACTCGCATCATCCATTGACTCTCAGCCTCCCAAGACGAAACGGTTTCTTACTTCTGTGGAGTCTTGATGACCAAGTGCACAGTCAGCCCATCTTTGATCCCATGTTGATTCAACGTGTCTCCATCCTTCAGGATCTTCCCGGCAAAGATCAGAACCAGCTGATCCTGTTTGGCTTTAAACCGCCTGGAAATCTCTTCTTTGAACTGAAAAACAGACAAAGCACTTTTTAGACAATGGACCAAGAGCAGAAGCGTAAAGCTAATACTCCAAAATCGCATCCACTACACAAACAGCACAGGAACCAGAGTCCAGGCAGGTACCAACTCAGTCAGCAGCTGCTGAGGATGTCTGAGGCATTAAGAAAACAAAATAAAGACAAGCTCTACACTTAGAAAATGGGGAGTAAATTTCAGAAAGAACAGAGCAACTACCTCAGGATGAGCTGAAGGCTTCCAAAGCCAGATCAAGTGTGTCTCTTAGGTCTAATCCAAATACATCATTTATCCTCTGAATGACTGAGCTTTTTTTTTTTGTCTCTGCTCATTTTTTTTTCCTAAGGAAAGCCCAACTCTGATTTAATACAGGACAGAGCTCTATGGAAAAGGGAACAATCCTTTATCAGCCAATGGAAATAAACTAGGTCTTCTCCAATTCCTATTTCTGCAGCTGAATTCCCTACGAGCTCGCCACACCACGTAACACCGACACGTCGTCTTTACTGTGTGACGGGCTGGGATTAGCCCCTGTCAATACAATGGTCATTGCTAGCCCAGCTGGGGCATTCCCAAGTTGATTTGTGAGGAAAAAAAAAAAAAAGCCTTGCATTTGGAAGCCACAAACTACGGGAAATTCAGAGGGAAAGGCCAGGAGGAAAACAGAGAGCAAAGCACAGACCAGGCCCGGAGGAGCTCGCAGCCTTCACACCAGAACCCTCAGAAACAACACCCGGGAGAGCGCAGCCCTGAGCCCCAGCTCATGCTGGTCACAAAGTTTCACGCTCTTCTCTGCACAAAGCCGCCACTTAACATCCCTCTTACACCGACGGGCTCTCAGGAGCAGTCTGGGAACGAGCTAGATGGCCACACATCCTTCAGCTCTCGCCTACACCATGACTCTGCTCCCAAGAGCTCTCCGCCAGGTCCTCCACACCGCAACCTCACACCCTGCACCCCAGATCAAAGCGCGCAGCGAGCCAAGGAGCAAAGAGCCGTGGTGATGACACCTTGCCCCAGTGGGGACAGCCACTTCAACAGTACTTGAGCCAGTCCCCACAAATTCCAGCCCTCTCCCCCGCGCCCCACAAGCGTGCTCTAGGAAGCTCCCTCTCAGGAGCAAACCCCCTCCCCGCCTGCACACGGGCTGACGTTCCCTTTTCTCTGCTCCATCCAGCCTTCACCCCAAAGACTTGCCCAGCTGCTCTCCTCTTTCCTGAGGGATCTGCCGCCCAGCATCCAGACCCACCCACAGCACCCAGCTGCCTCCCCACAGGCAGCCCCACACACACCAATCCACCTCCGACCCCGTGGCAGCACCGCACCAAGCACTCAGGGAACACCTTCCCTCCCACTCCCTGCACAGCCCAGCCCATGGGCCAAGCCCCAAAACCCCCACCCCGATCCTTCACACCCCTCTCCCCCAGCCACCACCCACTCCAAAGCTCCCTTTCCCACAACCACTCCCCACCAAGCCCCTCACACACCCACCCCCTCCCACACCCCCAACAATGCCCCATTTCTG
>WKFP01013673.1:92731-104095 GCA_011057875.1 Pterocles orientalis
GGACCCCGGGGCCCAGGCCGGGGCCCAGCCCCACGCGCCGGGACTACAGCTCCCAGCGTGCCCCGCGCCGAGCCCGCCCCCTGCCGGCCGTCCCCCGCCAGCGGCGGGAGCGGGCCCCGGGAGCGGCCATGCTGCGGCCCAAGGCGCTGACGCAGGTGCTGAGCCAGGCCAACACCGGCGGGGTCCAGAGCACCCTGTGAGTACCGGGCTGCGGGGAGAGGGGCTGCGGGGCCGGGCCGCCGCCCTCCGCACAGGAAAGGGCTTTTCCCCCGCCCTGGAAACGGCCCTTCCGGGGGAGAGGGACCCAGCAACGGTGCTGGGCCGTGCTCGGTGCTGAGTGCCCGGTGCTCGGTGCTGGGACCATGCACAGTTCCCGGTGCATGGTGCTGAGTGCTCGGTGCTCGGTGCTGGGCTGTGCACGGTGCTCGGTGCTGAGTGCCCGGTGCTCGGTGCTGGGACCATGCACTGTGCTCGGTGCTGAGTGCCCGGTGCTCGGTGCTGGGCCGTGCTCGGTGCTGAGTGGCCGGTACTCGGTGCTGGGACCATGCACGGTCCCCGGTGCATGGTGCTGAGGCCTTGCACGGTGCCCGGTGCTCGGTGCTGGGCTGTGCATGGTGCTGAGGCCATGCACAGTTCCCGGTGCATGGTGCTGAGTGCCCGGTGCACGGTGCTGGACTATGCACGGTGCTGGGACCATGCACAGTGCCCGGTGCTCGGTGCTGAGGCCTTGCACGGTGCCCAGTGCTCGGTGCTGGGACCATGCACGGTGCACAGTGCCCGGTGCTGGGCTGTGCATGGTGCTGGGGCCATGCACAGTTCCCGGTGCACGGTGCTGGACTATGCATGGTGCTGGGGCCATGCACGGTGCCCAGTGCTCGGTGCTGAGGCCGTGCACGGTGCCCAGTGCTCGGTGCTGGGCTGTGCATGGTGCTGGTAGGCTGTGCACGGTGCCCAGTGCATGGTGCTGAGTGCCCAGTGCACGGTGCTGGACTATGCACGATGCTGGGACCATGCACGGTGCCCGGTGCTCGGTGCTGGGACCATGCACGGTGCACAGTGCCCAGTGCCCGGTGCTGGGCTGTGCACGGTGCCCGGTGCATGGTGCTGAGACCTTGCGCGGTGCCCGGTGCTCGGTGCTGGGCTGTGCATGGTCCTGAGGCCGTGCACAGTTCCCGGTGCATGGTGCTGAGTGCTTGGTGCACGGTGCTGGACTATGCACGGTGCTGGGACCATGCACGGTGCCTGGTGCTCGGTGCTGGGACCATGCACGGTGTACAGTGCCCAGTGCCCGGTGCTGGGCTGTGCATGGTGCTGAGGCCGTGCACAGTTCCCGGTGCATGGTGCTGAGTGCCCGGTGCTGGACAATGCACGGTGCTGGGACCATGCACAGTGCTGAGGCCATGCATGGTGCTCGGTGCACGGTGCTGAGGCCATGCATGGTGCCCGGTGCATGGTGCTGGGGCCGTGCACGGTGCTGGGCCCGTGCATGGTGCATGCCTGCCCGGCTCGTGCCCAGTCTGCAGCAGGTCCAGTTGCTGCAGCCGCTGCACCCCACGCTGCCCAGCTCGGGACTGGGGCCGCTCCAGAGCCCCCCAGCCCCTGCCCAAGCCCCCTGCAAAGCTGGCGTGTCCTGGGAGCGGCGCTGGGCAGGGGTCTGCATGGGGGGGGGGTTTGCTCGAGGCACCGGTTTGTCCCCCATCTCGTTTCCAGGCTCCTGAACAACGAGGGCTCCTTGCTCGCCTACTCGGGCTATGGGGACACGGACGCCAGGGTCACGGCGGCCATCGCCAGCAACATCTGGGTGGCCTACGACAAGAACGGGCACCAGGCGTTCAACGAGGACAACCTCAAATTCATCCTCATGGACTGCATGGTGCGTGGGCTGGGGGCTGCCCTCCCCTCCCCGGGGGCTTGGTGGTCCCCTGGGGCCCTGCGAGCGGTCCCTGCCGAGCCGGGGACGTGACGGCTGCGGTTTCTCCCTGGGCAGGAGGGACGAGTGGCCATCACGCGGGTGGCAAACCTGCTGCTCTGCATGTACGCGAAGGAGACGGTGGGGTTTGGGATGCTGAAGGCCAAGGTAATGCTGGTGGGGAGGGGGCTTGGGGAGGGGGGCTGCAGGGCTGCGACCCACTGCGGGGTGGGGAGGATGAGGATGGGAGTGGTGGAGGAAGCTGCCGTGCCTGGGACGCGTTTTTCCCAGGTTGCAAAATCCGCTCACGCCGCTCTCCGCTGGCAGGCGCAGGCGCTGGTCCAGTACCTGGAGGAGCCGCTGACGCAGGTGGCCGCATCCTGAGCACGGAGCAGAGGGGCCCGGAGCTGCCGCTGCGCGAACGCCGTCGTCACGGGTGTGGGTGGGGGGTGAGCAGCCCCGTGGGCATCCCGCAGCTGGAAATACGGTGGGGGGAACAAAAAACCGGGAGAGAATAAAAGTGTGGCTGATGCTTGTGTCCTTTGGTGTCTCTTGGAAATAAAAAGAGGAGTTTGGGGGGGTAAATGCACCCCGGGCAGGGCTGGGGGTGCCCGTAGCTCCGTGATGGGCCGTTGCCCTACGGAAAAATAGGGTGGGGGGCTGCGAGGGGCTCACGTCAAAGGAGAGTGGGTCCAGCAGAGCTCAGCCCCCTGGCTGCAGCGGGGTGGTGGGGAGCAGCGGGGGCACCCTCCCTTTCCCAGTTTCCCCAGTTTTCACACGATGGCAGCAGAGGCGAGGAAATGCGTTCGCACCCTGTTGGAACCTGGGTGCTCCTGGCCCCGCTGCCCCGCGCCCGTCCCACCCCACAGCCCGCACCCGCCCGCAGCGGCCAGGATCGGGCCCCGGCTCCTCCTCCTCCGGCCGCCCGGTGACGGTCCCAGGGGTGACACTACCTGCCCAACCTGCGCTGCGACACCCGGTCCCACCCCTTGAGTCAACCGGCCGTGCCGCACCGCCAACCCCGCCGGCCTCGCCGTCGCTCCCCGGGACCCCGCTGGCTCCCCGCCGGAGAGGAACCTTTGCCCCCAGCACCTCCTCCTGCGGAGCCCGGCCGCCCTGCGCCGCCTGCTCCGGGCTTGGCAGCGGGAAGGAGGAAACCAGGCGGCGGCCGGGGCAGCATGGGCAGCGCCGACGAGGATTATAACTTTGTCTTCAAGGGTGAGTCCTGCGCTCGACGCGAACCCCCCTCCCCAAAAGGGCTGGAGCAGGAGGGTGGGGGCTGTGGGGAGGGAATTGGGGTGTCTGACCCCCCACGGCTGCCAGCTCCCAAGCTGGGATGTTGCCAACCCTCCCTGCGGCTCTGGTGTGTGCCGGGAGCTGCAAAATGTCAGGGATCAGGGAGCAGGCGGCAAGGTCAGGGCTGGCGTACGGCATCGGGGTCCGCAGAGGAGTGGGGAGACCCGTGCCCACCCCAGGGCTGCACATGTGGGGCGCTGGGCTGAGACGGCTGGGGCTATGGGATAGAAACGCCGAGCGAGCCCGTTAACCCC
The DNA here is from genome assembly GCA_011057875.1 of Pterocles orientalis. Classification (NCBI taxonomy): domain Eukaryota; kingdom Metazoa; phylum Chordata; class Aves; order Pterocliformes; family Pteroclidae; genus Pterocles; species Pterocles orientalis. Next base: position 96,191 of record WKFP01013673.1, read on the forward strand.
CGAGAGCGGCAGGCGTTGAAATTCCTTCTGCTGCGGTGACCGGGGTGGTGGCACCTGCAGAGGGTCAGACCCAGGCTGGAGAAGTGGGGGGCACCCAGTTCATGCTCCGCAGCCGTGGGGTCCCGGCGTCCTGCATCGCTGCCGGGTGCTGCACGGCCGGACCCCGCTGGGCTCGGTGCTCCCTTGGGCCAGCGGAGACGGGCGCTGGGGTGCTGCCAGTCCCAGGTGTCCACCGCAGCGGGGTGACTGGGGGCTCGCCAGCGTCCTCGCCCTGTGCCGCTGCCCGGAGCCTGGCGGCTGCGACCCCCCTGAACCGTGCCAGCACCACACCGGCAGCCAGGGAGCACGGGAGGGCTCAGGCAGGGTGGCTCGGCCGCGCTGGAGGGGCTGGGAGCTCACGATGCGGGGACGGGACCCTCGTGTGACCACGGTGGGTGTCACACCCATGTGTGTGCCCAGGTCATCCGGCAATGGGTGGGGGGGTCCGTGCACCCTGTGCCAGCAGCTGGGGCTGTCCCTGCAAGGTCGGAAAGGGTTATCTGAAATACCGTGGGGTGTCCCGGAGCAGCCCTCTCCCCTCCTCGCCAGCTCCAGCGGGGTCTCTCCCTTCCTCCCGCAGTTGTCCTCATCGGGGAATCCGGGGTGGGCAAAACCAACCTGCTCTCCCGCTTCACCCGCAACGAGTTCAACCACGACAGCCGCACCACCATCGGCGTGGAGTTCTCCACCCGCACCGTCCCGATAGAAGATGCCGTGGTGAAGGCTCAGATCTGGGACACGGCCGGGCTGGAGCGGTACCGCGCCATCACCGCTGCGTAAGGATGGGATGCCCTAAATGAGGTCCTCCCCCCTCCAGTAACTGGGGGGTAATACCCTCAATAGGTGACCCCCACTGGTGAGGATGCTGTGGGGGGTCTCCAGAGCATGGGGTGACGCTGGGGTTCTCCCGTAGGTATTACCGAGGGGCTGTGGGTGCCCTGGTGGTCTTTGACATCACCAAGCACCAGACGTACGACGTGGTGGAGCGCTGGCTGAAGGAGCTGTACGACCACGCCGAGGCCAGCATCGTCGTCATGCTGGTGGGGAACAAGACCGACCTGGCGCAGGCTCGGGAGGTGCCCATGGAGGAGGCGAAAATGTTTGCAGGTATGAGCTGGCACCTCGCCACGGGGCTGGGGTCTTGGCAGCCTCCCCGACAGCTGGGAGTGGGCTGGGCCTTTGGTCATCGGGTCGGGGGGGGGGCAGTATCACCGTGTATCACATTGTATATTTGTATATAGTATTATTTTCAATATTATTGTAGTTTAGTTATTAAATTGTGCTTATCCCAACCCACGAGTCCTCTTCCATTTACCCCTTTAATTCTCTCCCCTATCATTGGGTGGGGGTGGGAACTGTGTGAGCGGGTGTGTGTGGCTTGGCCCCCAGCCCAGGGCCAACCCATCACAGGCAGGCACCTGGACGGCTCTAGAGGGGCTCCGACGTGGAGCCGCGCCCTCGCCGGGGTCTGCATTGCCTCGGGGACTCCTCTCCTTGCAGACAACAACGGGCTGCTGTTTGTCGAGACCTCGGCGCTGGACTCCACCAACGTCGAGCAGGCGTTCGAGACCATCCTGAAGGGTACGTGCTCCAGTGCCACGCTGCAGCAGGGTCCCGGGGCGTCGCGGGGTCCCTTGCCAGGGCTGGGCGGAGGATGCTCAGCGCGTCTCTCCTCTGCCTTGCTCCACGTGAGCTGGTTTCGGTGTCATCTTTCTGGCTGGTTTGGTTTCCGGCTTTTTGAGCTGGGCGGTTCATTCTCGTGGCCCCGGGGCATTCCTGAAGCCCTGGGGGCTCCTTGTCCCCCCTGTAATCCCCGGTCCCCCTTCCTGTTGCCCTGGGCTCCTGACTCAATGTCTCCAGCACCCGGCTGAGCCGGCCGCAGGGACCTGGGGTGATGGGGATGGAGAGGGGCGATACTCGGCCAGGAGCATCTCTCCAGGAATGGCCGTGCCGTGCCGAGCCGTGCCGTGCCGTGCCGTGCCGTGCCGTGCCGAGCCGTGCCGAGCCAGCCCGGCGAGCTGCCAGCCTCGGCACGCAGCGATGCACTAATCCCAGGTTGGGCAAGAGGAAATTGCCCAAGCGCTGGGTGTTCCCCAGGCGCTGCAGGGATGCAACCTGGGGGAGCTGCTCCCTCGTCACCCCTCAACTCATCCCCGCTGCTGCAGAAAGGGGAAGGAGAGCCGCCGACGTGCCGAGCGTTGGGCTGGAGGGTGACCGACGGGCGCTGCGGGCTCCAAGCTGCCCTGGGGGACCCCCTGGGTGACACACAGCCCCCCCGGCACCTCTTGTTTTTGCAGAGATCTTCCACAAAGTGCAGAAGCAGAAGCAGAAGAGCAGCCAGAGCAACACGGTGTCGCTCACCAACGAGAGCCCAGAGAGCGCAGCCCCGGCGCAGGTGGAGAAGCGCCCGTGCTGCGTGGCTCTCTGAGCTGCCCAGCCACCCGGGGACCCCCCAGCCCCGGGACACGCCGGTGGCACAGAGCTGGGTCTGCCTCCGCGCAGGCTCCTCTGGCCACCGGCACAGGCTGGTGTCACCCATCCTGCGGTGCCATCCCCGTCCTGGTGCAGTGGGGACCAGCAGCCCGGCCAGTGGCCAAATTCTGCCATAAATGGGTGAGCAGCACCAGTGCTGGGAGCTCTTCTCTGTCTGCTTCGTTTTTGCCGGGCGCTGATTAGTGTCACCACGGACCTCCCAGCCCCTCCGGACCTGCGGGGCACAGGACAGAGCTGCGGCACCGCTGGGCAAGGAGCCAGGTGGTCCTGGCCAGCACCGTGCCAGCGACAGGAGCCGCTCCACTTGCGTCCGTGCTCCCGTGCGGTGACCCTGTGCTGGGGATGTGGCTGTCCCCACAGGTCTCCGTCCCCACCGGGCACTGCTCTGGGGTCCTCCCAAGCCCTAAGGAGCAAGGTGGTGGTGCTCAGCCGTTGGCACAGCGTTGTCCCCATCCCAGATGTGGGACAGATGTGATGGCAGGTCCGTCCCCTCAGCACGCCAGGACGGGGCTCGGTGCAGAGCAGCTCCGTGCCCGGTGCACCGGTGACGCGACCATTAAAGGACTTGCAAAAGGCAGGTTTGCTGGGCTGGAGTTCCTGCGTGTCTGTGGTCCCCTGCCCTGGTCCCCACCTCCGGGACGCACTGGAGATCGCAGCCACCCAAGTGGCTCAGCCCCGTGCCACGGTCCCCCTGCGCCCCCTCCCCACCCACTGGTGGCCGTGACTGTCCCTGCACTGGTGGCCGTGGCTGTCCCTGCCGTGGTGGCCATGGCTGTCCCCGCCATGGTGGCTGTGACTGTCCCCACGATGGTAGCCGTGGCTGTCTCCGCCATGGTGGCTGTGACTGTCCCCACGGTGGTGGCCATGACTGTTCCCGCGGTGGTGGCCGTGACTGTCCCTGCGGTGGTGGCCATGACTGTCCCCGCCATGGTGGCCGTGACTGTCCCTGCGGTGGTGGCCGTGGCTGTCCCCGCAGTGGTGGCCATGACTGTCCCTGCCGTGGTGGCCGTGACTGTCCCCGCGGTGGTGGCCATGATTGTCCCCACCGTGGTGGCCATGACTGTCCCCGCGGTGGTGGCCATGATTGTCCCCGCCATGGTGGCCTGTCCCTGCTCACATGAGGCCGCCCCGCTGTGACACACCCCAGAGCCCTTGGGGACACACACTTGGGCTGAGCGGGGAGCAGAGCCCTCGCCCTGGGGACACCGGGCTGCTGCCACCCCTGGGAGCTGGGTGTCCCCCCCCCCGTGGGAGCAGCCACATCCCTGCCCCCCCACCTGGCCAGGTGAGCACACCTGGGCGGTGACGGACAGCCCCGGCAGCCAATGGGTGCGGAGGAGGAAGGGCTGTGCCCACCAATGGGTGCGCAGGGACCAGCCCCTCCCCAGGCTGGATAAGTCCCGGAAATCCCAGTTGGCCCAGTAAGAGTGGGGCCGTGGTGCTGGGCAGGATGCGGGGCAAGGACGATGAGTACGACTACCTGTTCAAAGGTGGGGCTGCCGCCGCCGCGCTGCTCCGGCCGTGCCTGCCACGAGCTGTGCACGGTCTCAGCCCACTGCCAGTGGTGCTGGAAACTGGAGCTTGGGCTTATACTGGGATGTAGCACTGCTCCCAGTGCTGGGGACCTGGGGTGCTTGTTGGGGTGCTGGGCACAGGGGTGGGGGGGTATCGGTGGGGATGGGGCATCGGGATGGAGGGGTGTGGGGCTGCCGGGTGTGGGGGGCTCTTTGTGTCCTTAATTAAATTAGCTCGTTAGTGCCGCGGGAGGGGTCTGGAGCCCCCACCTGGGTGCAGCACCCAGGGGAGGGGTGGCCATGCCCAGGGCAGGGTGCTGGCCCGAGGGGGCGGCGGGGGAAGCCGGTGCGGTGGGTCTGGGGGTGCAGTGCCGGCCCCTGAGCCCCTCTGCGCGGGTTGGGGTGCGAGGAGCCGTGCTGGGGGCAGAGGGAGCGATCCCGGGAGGAAAATCCGGGCTGCGCGCCCGGCTGCGGGTCAGGGACGGATCCACGGCTGCAGCTCATGGTGCAACCTCCCCGGTGCACGAGACGGGCCGGGGCTGGGTCCTTGGAGGCGTGATGCTGGTTTTCCCCCACTCTAGGAGCCCAGCACCCCTGCGGAGCATCCCCACCGGCACGCGCCGGCTTTCCCTCTCGTCGACAGCTTTTCCCTGGCGTCGGCCGGAGAGGGTGCTGGGGGAGGCGAGGGGACAGCTTGGCAATGTCACAACCTCCCCAGAGCAATAAAAGCTGGGCAGTGAGATCACCCGGCGGCCGGCCGTGAGTCAGCCTCCCCGCGCAGCCCGGCTCCAAACGCTCGGAGTAATTCCAGCCACCGACACGCCGCTGGCCCCCGGCTCCTCGCACACCTCCCCTGGCCCCAGCCCAGGAAAATCCTCCTCCCCGGAGTTATTCTGGGACCCGGCGAGGGGGAAAGTCTGATGCAGCCGGAAGCGGGTCGTGCCTCGGAGCGGGGTGCCTGGGCAGGAGCTCCTCCGGCCGGTGTGTCCTTTGCTTCTCGCAGCGCAGCTCTGAGATGTCCCCGGCGCGTTGTCACCCTGCAGGGACAACACCGGGCTCCGCGTCCCCCTCCGCGGTCTCGTGGTGGTCTCTAGAGTCTTTACAGCAGTACGAAAACTTGGGTGTGAACGCCAGGGCTGCTCAGAAGGATGAGCAAAATCCAAGGGAGGCACAATGTTCAGGGCACGGAGCTGGGCGAGCGCTCCCTGGGGTCCGATGGCTCTGCTGGGAGCAGCTTCTCCCCCGAGAAACGGGAGAGGGTCACCGCTCAAAGCGGCATTATCCCGATTCCCTCTGAGCATCGGCTGCTTCCCCACGTTGCGAATTCCAGCTCACGGGAAGCCCCTCGGTGCTGCCGGAGGGGCTTGGGGTGGGTGAGCACCAGCGCTGCTGCGCCGACCCTTCCTCACCCCCCGTGCGGAGCTGCGGGCTGCTCCCATCCCCACCTTCGGGGTGGGACACGCTGCATCGGGGACATTTCACCGGCGCCCACCGGCTGCGTGCTCCCTGCTCCGAACGGCTCGTGCTGCGTGCTCGGAGGCAGCAGGACGGAGATTTTCCCAACGCTTTTGTGCGGGTTTGGTGGATGCTGCTCCCTCCTGCCCTTCAAGCCCAGGGCGACGGGGCTGAGCACGTGCCCCGAGGTGCCCCAGAGGCTGCCGGGTCCCTGCCAGCTCCCCCCTGCACCCCTGGGTGCACTGCAGGAGGGTGGGGGACACGCTGTGGCCATGGGGGGCTGCGCAAGGTCAGCGTGAGCCTGGACGGGGCCGGCTCTGCTCCCGAAGGGTTTTCCCACCCCAGCCGGTACTTTTCTTGCTGGCTGCAGGGGTGATGCAGCTTGTGCCTCAGTTTCCCCGGCTTCCTGTCCCCGGAGGCGCTTGGGGCCGGAGGCAGCGGGAGCGTGACGGTTGAGCCGAGGGAAGTGGCAACTTCCCGTTGATTCAACACCGAGCCCAGACCAAAGCGGCGAGGCTCGGTGGGCGTTAACGAACCCGGTTCATCACTGCCCTGTGCTTTTCTACCGGTTTGTCCAGCGTAGCCCAGACTGGCACGGTCCCCCCCAGGCGTCCACGTAGCACCCGTGGCATTCAGCCTGGAGGAGCCACCGTCCCTCCGTCACCGGCCGCACCTGCTGGAGGTCCCAGGGAGCTGCTCCGCACGGAGTCGGGCTTCATGGGAGCAACGTTGTTTGCTGGCTGCGCTGCAACGAGGGTTTTGCATCCCAGCCCGTGCACGGGAGGCAAGTCCCTGTGAGCTGGAGCTGATGGGAAAGGGCTCATCCGGGACCCAGAGCATCGTCCTCGGAGGATGGCGGCTGCCGAGCCTCGGATGAGCGTCTTGCTGCAAAACCCGGGGAAATCCGCTTTGCAGCCCTGGCGACGAGCGCAGCGTGCGGCACAGCCGGTGGTCCCGTGCTCCAGCTTTGTCCCCAGCGCGGTCGCGGGATGGTCGCGGTCTCGCTCCTGCTGTCGTCTGATCCTGGTGGGGGGGAGTGTCCCCCAGGCTCGGTGCCGGGAGGGTGGGTGAAGGGAGTCGGGCTGCACCCGGAGAACGAACAGAACCAGCAGCGGAGGAATGAAGAAGGAAAAAAAAAAAAATCAAAACCTGTTGAGTCATAAACTCAACAAACTTGACAGGGGAGCTGCACGATAAACCCTCCCGGGAGCCTGTTGCACCAGGTTTTACAGGATCCAGGCAGATCTGGGACAGGCAGAAAATGCACCGAACTCACCCACACCCAGGGACTTCCCGGACCAGCAGCAGCGGGGAGTGGAGGGATGGTGCTTCCCTTCAGACCAGGTCTTTGAGTCCTCTCGGGTGCCCTCAGGGCTGGAGCTTGGGCTGGAAACAGCGGACGCGGTTCTGCTCGGTCCCTCTGGCCGGGCTCTTTCCGTGCAGGTCCTGGCTCTGGTTTTGTGCCCGTTTGTGGACGTAGGTGCCGGGAAGGAAACCTCCAGCAGCTTCCAGGCGATGGCAGGAATTTCCCCGGGGGTGTGTGGAGGCTGCTGCTCCCCCGGTGCAGCCCCTCCCTGGGCGAAATGGAGCTGGGGTCTGGGGTGGGGGTGGCCGGGGAACCCCCCCGTCCCTGGCAGGCTGGGGGGTCTGTTGGGTCTGTTGGGATGCTCGGCATCGCAGGATGTAAATCCCTTTGGTGGGTGTCCAGCGGGGCTGACGCTGTGCTTGTGTCCCCCCCCCAGTTGTGCTCATCGGGGACTCTGGGGTGGGGAAGAGCAACCTGCTGTCACGCTTCACCCGCAACGAGTTCAACCTGGAGAGCAAGAGCACCATCGGGGTGGAGTTTGCCACCAGGAGCATCCAGGTGGACAACAAGACGGTGAAGGCTCAGATCTGGGACACCGCCGGGCAGGAGCGGTACCGGGCCATCACCTCGGCGTGAGTTTCCTTCTTCCCCCCCCACCGTGTCCCTCAGCCGGGGCTCTGCTGTGACCCCGTCCCTTCCCTGTCCCCCAGGTACTACCGGGGGGCGGTGGGAGCTCTGCTCGTCTACGACATCGCCAAGTACCTGACGTACGAGAACGCCGAGCGCTGGCTGAAGGAGCTGCAGGACCACGCGGATGCCAACATCGTCATCATGCTGGTGGGCAACAAGAGCGACCTGCGGCACCTGCGGGCTGTGCCCACCAACGAGGCCAGGAGCTTTGCAGGTATCTCCCTATTCCCAGTCCACCCTGTCGCATCCCGTCCCATCCCATCTCGACCCAGTCCTTCCTGTCGCATCCCATCCCATACCGTCCCATCCCATCCCATCTCGACCCAGTCCTTCCCGTCGCATCCCATCACGTCCCATCCCATCCCATTGCATCCCATCCCATACCGTCCCATCCCATCCCATCCCATC
>WKFP01013673.1:108756-121056 GCA_011057875.1 Pterocles orientalis
CAGCGTGGCAAACCGGGCACTCTGGATCAGTCCTCTCACAGATCCTCACGGCACACTCCATGCAGAAGAGGTTGTGGCCGCATGGCACCAGAGCTGCCGTAACTTCGCTTTCGAAACACACCATGCACTCGCGGCTGCTAGAGACAGACGTCCGGGCAGCGGTGGTCGTCCCCAACTTGGAAAACCCTTGGAGCGGTTCCCCCTGCGACCGCCTGGGGAGACCGGAGAGATTGGGCTCTTGGATGGAAGAGGACGGGGAGCGATGCGAGTTTGGGTGGATGGCGCCGGTACTGCTGGACCGTTGCTGCTTCGAGAAGAGCACCGAGACGGGGTTGGTGTTCTCCTGCCCAGCCCACATCGGGGCACCCGACTCCGGCACCCCGTAATACAGATCTTGCTTGTTCACGCCATAGTTGGGGAAGAGGTAACCGTAATTGAAGTCGTTTTGGTCGTTCAGCCGGGGGGTCTCGTAGACAGGGTCGACGGAGCAGTCGCCGATGCACCCCAGGCTGTTCTGCCGGAAGGTGGAGAGGGGCTTGCAGCCCGGCGCTGGTGTATGGACCCGCCACGCCTCCGAGTAGCGGTTCTCCATGCCGGAGTCAGGGCTGCTGGAGAGGAAATCGTTCTCGTTGTTGTACTCCAGGATCTTGCCCGTCCTCACCGCGATGTGGGTCTCGATCTCCTCCCGGGCGCGCTCGACGTTGCCCGGCGCGCCGGTGATTTCGAAGACGGGGTCCCGGTCCCGGCTGGGCGTGATGATGTAGGTGTTGGTCTGCTGTTGGATCCGCTTGATGGTGGCTCCTTTGGGACCCACCACCAAGCCCACCACGCGGTAGGGCACGCGCACCCGGATGGTGACTTGCCCCGGCAAGGTGGGAGCGCTGCCAAAAGTGGTGCCAGCCTTGTTGCGGGACGCCCTGATCATGGAGAAGTGCTCGGCAGCCGAGATGATCTCCCGACGGGCCATGGCCACGTCCTCCCGCCTCCCCGTCACCATGAAGACTGGCTCCTCACCCCGCACGGGTGTCTTGATGTAGGTGTTGGTCTTTGCCCGCAGGGCTTTGATCTTGCAGCCTTGGGGAAGAGAGAAAGAGAGAACACAAGGCGGGAGGTTAGCCAGGCCGCCTCTCCCGCCGCCCTCCCCTCTCCTCAGGGCACCAGGCCGAGCTCCCGCCTTTCAGCAGGCCCTGCACCGCACAACAGCTGCCTGGGGACCTAAAATGAGGGAAATGCCCTTTTCCCCCCTACCCCCGACAGGAGAAACGAAGGTTTCCCCCGCGCCATCCCCAGAGAACCCCTCCTTCGGGAGCTCCCTCCCGCTCAGGGCAGTGCTGCCATTTTGTGTGCTGCCCGCCACCACGCCGTCCCCCTCCCCTCAGAATCCAGCCGTTCCTCAGCCGTCACCCCTCAGAGATCTCCCTGTCACACCCCCCCAAGCACCGGGAAGCCGGGGAGGTGGATTAACGAGCTCCCCATGGGCCAGCGGTCCCCTGGGAGGACGCCTGTGCCCAGGCCTCGCCGTGTTGCCCCCGGGAGAAGATGGCCACCATGGCTCCCCCCTCGTCAGCGTGGCCCTCGGGACAGGATGGCTGACACACAGGCCGCGGGAGAGGCTGGAGGTGACAGGGGAAAGCAGGGGGCACCAGGCATGGCCGATGTAGAGCCTGGTCGCCACAGGGCACACTGCTGTCCCCCTGTGGGGCTTTTTGGGGTGAATTTTGGGGGGGGTAGTGGAGAAGCAGCGATCTGGGCTCTCCACCCCAGAGACGGTGGGACGCCGAACATCGCCACTGCTGGACGGCCAGGAGGTAGCGGCACGCCAGGATCCACTTCAGGGCTCAAACCAGCAAGGAACGGGGCAGGGCTGCCCTCCCGCGTCCGTGCAGACCCCACCGCAGGCTGTGTGCGGACCCCGGAGCCACGGCCATGGCGGGAGGCCGTCCAGCCAAGGGCTGCGCTCTGCCCGTGACTCTCCAGCGCATCAAACACCGATGGCCACTGACGTCCCCGCCACAGCGGTCCGGGCGCTCGGACCCTCTCCTGAGGTCACCTGCCACGCCAGTGCTTTTGTGGATGGGTAATCCCCCCTCCGGAGCCCACCAAGCCCACTCCCCCTGCTCCTTACAGCTCAGAAAACATCTTTCTGCCTTTCCAAAAAAGGCAAGAGACTTGTCAGCCTGCTTTGGCTCCCAAATCTTTTTTTTTTCAGAGGGGTTTAAAGCCAGCTGTGCGACTCCAGGTTCCTTGATGACACTCAGATGCCACCAAGCAAACAGCATCTTTACAGACGTGGCACGGTTTTGTGAAGCGCTTCTGGAAACCCTCCGTCTGACCCCTCTCTCGCTGCCTGAAGGCATTTTCAAAGCCTGGCACCACGTTCCCGTACAGACCGGGGCTTCCTCTGCGGGGAGGTCTGCTCTAAGCTTGGGTCTCTTAAGAAATATTAAAAAACGTGATTCTCCAGGGCAGATGGAGTAAAAGGAGCATTTTGTCCTGGTTTCCCAAGGATTCAGGTGGCTGACTCAGGGCTTGTGGAACAAGAGGGTTGGGATAAGCCATTGTGAGGTCCCCCACCTCCTCCTCACCCCATCTTCCCACCCCAAAAGGAGCCCATCTCGTCCTCTCCTCTGACCATCTGACACCAGCAACTCCTCCTCAACCCATCCACTGACATCATACTTTTAACACAAGATGACTCGCAAACGACGCTTCTGCAACCAAGAAATTAAGATTCCCCAGCTTGTGGGCTGGAACGTTATTATTTCTACAGATCCTAATAAATAACATCTCTCCCAGCGGGGAGTTCAGGGCTGCCACTCACTGAGTGCCGCCACTTATCTGCAGCTCGTCCCACGAGACACAGACTTGTGACATCGGGGTATTTACAGGAACGTCACGATCCCACCGCCGCGTATCGTCGGCCAGAATCGAACCCCGCACCTTTAGCGATAAAAAAAACACAGCCTCGTGCCGCTACAGCAGACGAGAAAAAAAATTCCCCGCGCTCGCAGCGGCGGCTGGCGCCGCGCACGGTCCGACCAATGGTTACAGCTGCGCAAAGCACGCTCAGCCTGGCAGCTCGCAGCTCGCAACGTCGCCTGGGCACCGGGGTGCGGGCTCATCAAACTGCAGGATGCTGCGCGAACACGAAACCTCCCGGCGTAGCTTCGAAACCCCACCGCCTGTCAGAGGGGCTTGGCACTGGCGTAGGACACGTGCCGGCAAATCCTGACTTTGCTGTCGACTCGTAACTCCTCGGAGCTACTCCAGCTCCCCGAGCCTCAGCCCCCCGTTGAAGAACAGCTGCCTCTCGCTCTGTGTCGCTGCAAAACTTCCCGTGCTTAGCATCGTGCTGCATTAAACTCGCCTCTAAGCCACTAATTCCACGTTCCCGGGGAAGGGAAATGCTAGAGCTCACCTGGAGAAGGGGCAAATCCCCCAAATCCAAACCAAATCCACCCCCTGCCAAGCCCAGTGCCGCTCACGCGTTGCTCCCCTCTGAGTTTGCACCCTGAAGCACACGGGCAGTGCTTTGTTTAGTAAAGTTTCTAAACAGTTGATGTGGACCAGCTGGTCACCTACAGTGTTGGATGATTAGTACTCAGGAAACTCAAAGAACAGGACTTCACGGTGCTGGGCACGACACAACTGTAGAATAAAACCACACGGACAAAATCACAGAACCCAGGCGCACCCCGAGGAGCCCGCGGAGGGCAGGATAAAACCCTAAGGGGTCACCTCTGCCCGCCCGCAGCCCCAGGGCAGGCTGGGCTCTCCCTGACCCATCCCCGGCAGACATTTCCCTGCCCCGCTCCTACGCCGCTCGCTCCAAAGATGGAGATTCCATCTTAGGAAGATTAAGCGAGATGCCACCATTTCCCCAGGGACATCACCGGAGCGTCGCGTGGAAAGAAAGGGGGTGTGAGCAGTGAGCATCCGTGCTGGAAACGACTCCCGTGCATCACCCCAGAGGGAAGTAGCGTCTGCCAAACCCCCCAGTGACCCACGTTCTGCCTCCCAGGAGCACAAGGCTTGCTCCCATTTGCAAAAAAACCCAAAAAAACCCCAAAAACCTGCAGGTAGGCGTTTGTCAGGGCTGGGCTGGGGTTCTGCGTTTTTCTAAGCCCTGGGACAATGACTGCGTGTGGGGGGAGAGGGATCTGAGCCCAGCACGACAGGAGACAATCGAGGAGGTGACACGGAGGGTCAGGCAAGCAGAGCGGTGACAAAGGACTGGGGCTGCACGCTGGGGACAGATGGAAGGAAACGGTGGCAGGGAATATACACGAACGAGGGCAAACGTAAGCGCGTTACACGAGAGGGTGGGACGGAGTCAGGGACGGAGGAAAGATGATGGAGACTGCGGCCATCCCCCCGAGGGAGGAGGAGAATGAGGGGTGCTGAGGCAAAGGAGAGACACCCCAAAACGGCCAAAGGGAAACGGCCAAGGAGCGAGCACGGCGAGAGGGGGAGGGAGGATCTAGAAACGGACAAAAGGACGCGTGGTGCAGTGGATGGTGTGAGAAGCAGGGGGAGGAGGAGGGAGGGTCCCTGGGCAGGCCTGCAGACAGGAAAGCCAGCTTTGCAGAGACGGACAGATGGGGGATCCTGCGCTTAAAAACTGGAGAAAATAACCCACAGGAAATGAGACCAACTCCATCCAAGACCAGCAGCCCAGCAGGTCCAGTGGCCCAGACCTCCAGCAGCTCTGAACTGGTGCAGACACCAGCAGCACACATCCAGGTAACTCCACCAACGTCCAAGAGAGCTGCACTGATTTACACCAGCTAAAACCAGGCTGGGCTCAAATCTCATTGACCCACTTCACGCCAAGGCTCCCAGCCCATCTCCACCCCAACCCTGACCTTGCCCGGCACGGCTACACAGGGGCTGAGCCGCCTTTGACACCGCGCCGTCCCTGCCAGGGCACAGCAAGATCAGGATGTGGCCCGTGACATCCTGGCCAGATGAGCGGCACGGTCCTATTTTTTTTTTTTTTAAATGAAATTTGCCCTGTACGGATTTTTTTGTTGTTGTTGTTTTCAATGGAAGGATTTCTTGGCATGTAACTGAAATTCGGAAACAACACACTACAAACCGCTTCACTCCGTGGATCATTACAAGGGGACAGAACGGCTTAGTAGGTGGTGTTAAAAATGTAAAACTAAAAGGTAAAAAGGACCCGTAGAAACTATAATAATATCTAACTTTGCTGCAGCGTTCTCCTCTTTAAGCTGCAGACAGCAGCTGAAGCAGACTCCTGCCAGTTACATTTTTATATTCCAGAGAGATTTGAGCCCTTTCTTATTGTGGTGCCACTACCTAGCTTCTATTATTCTGTTGTTTTTTTTTTGCCAATAACACAGATCCCAAAACATTTTGCAAAGGAGGCTTGTACGATTATTTCCTCCCTCCACCCCTTTTCCTTTTTAACTCCAGTTAACTGATTGCCAATTGACTCAAAGTAAACGTGTTCGCAAATCACTCGAGTAAGCCACAAATGTTAACATCCAGGAACAAACCCTCCAGGACCGGCAAGCCTCCGGCACCCAGACCAGTTATCTAACTGGAATTAATCCGCAGAGCGGCGAGCTCTGGCTAAAAACAAATAAATACATCGAGTCTAGACACTGTCAAACTGGGGAGGGCAGGGGTGGGGAATCGAGGGGAGATCGGGATGCACAGCTGCATCCTCCTCTCTGCTTACCCCCACGTCAGGGGTGAAGAAATCAAAATTAGAGAAAGCTTCGAGAGCATGATCCACCTCACCGGCTAAGGCAGCTGCTCACACGAGGGCAACACGGGTGTAGGATGCACCTGATGTGACTGGTTTCTACTGTCCACGAACCCATCCCAAATTTTTTCTCACTCTAGAGAAACCCAACGGGACAGGAGAAGGCTGGAGCAGCGCACAGGATGGACGGGCGCTGGACGCACCCACCGCACCACGCAGGGTGTAAATGCCAGCGGCAGGACGGCGCAATGGAGAACGCGGCCGTGCCTACGGAGCAGTTCCGTCGGATGTTCGACTTCGGTGTAAATTCAGAGTTCAACCCGCTGACAGCCTTCTCCTCACTGCTGCTAGGAGGCCAGATCCTGCACAGGGACATACAGCCCGAAGGGTCTCACCTGCCACAAACTGGGGCACCCCCAGCACGTGCCAGTTTGTGCCCTGAAAGCACCAGCGGTGCTGCACCAGCTCACAGCAAACAGCTAAGGACGGATCCAGCCTCGAGGTGGGTTTTTTTTTCTTTGGTTGGGATTTTAATGTTTTTTTTAAAAACCACACCACACAGATCACTCCAGGTCCTTATATTTCTTGTTTTTATCAGGCACAAAATTATCTCTACAGACAAAAAGATGTTTAGCCCTCTTCTCATTTCTCCTAAGGCACCTTTACGCTGCTCTGGTGGAAATGACACCTGTAAATACCCCACTGAGGACATTCTGACATTGCTGGTGTGGTATCGGTGAGCCTAAGGGCAAATTAGGACTGGGTCTGTTTTTCTGTTATTGTAATAAAATTAAAGAGGAACATAAACCAAACAACCCTCAAATATCTCTGCTAAGGTGGGGCATTCTTTTCCCATTTAAGATGAAAGCCATGTTAAAAGACAAGCACACAAAGAACATCACAAATAAACCCTCCTGGATAACTGTGGGGAAAGATTTTTTTTTTTTTTTGCTGCATTGAAAATCTGATGAAAGTGGCGTCAAAAAAAATACAAATGCACACTAAAGGACCACAAACAACTAAACCCCTTTGCGTTGAGGTTTTATTGTACTGATGATGCAAGTTGTGTTTACAAGGAGGGGGAGGAAAAAAAAAAAACCCAACACACCACCATGCCAGGAAAATAATCCACCACCTCATTTCAGCGCTGCTTTTTCACCTAATGATGAAAGTTGTTTATAAAAAAAAAAAAAGAAAAAGCAACATGACCCAAAAGCAACAACCCTGATGCCACAGACAATCGCCGCCTTGTTGTGCGACGGAGGGAAGTTGGAAACTCGGGGCTGGAAGCCCCCCGGCCCCGAGCAGCCGCTCTCCACCAGCAATGCATCACCTTGGGGTGGGTGTGTCTGCGGCCCCCCGCACGCCACAATCCTGCCACGGCCCCGCGGCACGCGCTCGGAGCCGGCCGGCGCGCGGGGAAAGCGGGGCGGTGGGGAGGGGATGGAGGAGGGGGCTGCCAGACAAAGGCAGGAGCGGGGCGGGGGGCGAGGGCCCCCACCCAACGCCAGCACACTTTCCCACTGCCCTAGATTCCGGCCGGCTGCTCTGCGGCGCGGTTCGCTCGGTCAGCGCGCCATCCAGCAGTCGGATCCGATGCGCGGAGCGTGCGTGTATCCCTAGAAAATTCTCTTTGTCTCTCTCTCTCTCTCTCTCTCCCAGACCCATTTTCTCCTCCCACCTCTAGTTCAAACCGCACAAAGTCGATCCTGTTCTGCACTTTTCCCTGGTGTAAAAAATCAGACGGATTCTCATTAACACTTTATAACAATCTGACACCGACGGCAATTTCTCTCTCTCCCTTTAAGGTCCAGCTCAAGCTGCCAGAGCGGTGTAAGGACGTCGGTTTTCGGGCACCACCAGGCTTTAGCTGCGAGATTTACGCGCAGCGAGCAGACAGCAGGATCTGACCCCCTGGCTGCTTCTCGGATGCTGTACATCCACCTCCACATGGTGGGTGGGGGAGCTGCAATCATCAGACTTCCTCAATGAAAAAGGCTTCCTTGGACTATTTTTAAATGCTGAAAGCGTTAGAGCATGTTTGGAGCTACACAAAGAGCCCAATCACCTGGGGTTAGTGGGGCCTCTTGTTATTTGACTTCACCTTGCCAAGAAAGAGCAATTTATGTTAAGCTCCTCTCTCCCATCATCTCATTCCTGTTGACAACAGGCCAGTCAGAGCAGGCTGGGAGATGCTTCATCAAAGAGTGTCTCCGGGTACAGGTGACAATAATGGATGCTACTATTGACGAGGAGAGCAAAAATACTCTTACAGGGAAGGCACCCGCCGGGAGCAGGAAGCCAAACTGACCTTCTCCCCGTGCCTGCACACAAAGAACCGCCACCACGTCTCCAGCCCTGAATGTGTCCCGCTCAGAGCCCAGCAGCCTCTCCCGGGCTCCACTGACAGCAGCCCAGTCCGTCAGTGGGAGCAGATTTCACACTGGCAGAAGAGGCAGACAGACATCTCCATCAGGCTGATCTACACCCGCCTCGGGTGGTTTCTAGGGAAGAATCCGGCCATCTCTCGGTGGCTGAGGACTTCTGCCCCTTTCTGAGTTGACAGTCCGAACAGCCAAAGCACGACACCTTCAGACACCCTCCACTCCTTCCAGCATCTCTCCCATCTCAACCCACACCCTTGGGTTGCAAGAACCTTCTCCTCCCTTGGTGCCCCACCATCTCCTCAAAAATACACCCGCAAACCACTTCACTGCTCCGTCCTTACACCCTGGACAATTCATCTGCATAGCTCCGAGAAACGTGCCGTCCCGGAAAGGGTGCTGCAGGGAAGATGCCCACAACAAGAGCCGGCAGGAGGAACACAAGAGCCACCAAGCACCCCGAGGCACCGCGCCAGCCCAGACCGCCTCCAGACCCAGGGAGCACCGTGCACCCCACGGCACGCCCCAGGAGGTTCAGCCACCTGCGCGCGGCACGGCTGGACTTCACGCCCTCGCCACGTGCAGAAGAAGCGAGGAAGGACCTGCAGGAGCCGCGCCACGGGCAGAGACATCCCTGCTCCTCGCCGCAACGTGCATGGAGGTCATGGCTCCACTTCCAGCCAGGGAAGGGAAGTCATTGCCAGCCATGGCCAAGGGCAGAGTGGAACAGGTCATAAATGTCACTCAGAGGGGTTGTTATGACTTTTATCACCTCACCCGTCCTTCTCCTTCACTCCAATTTGCAAAGCAGACCTTGGCACACCCCACCAGCCTCCTGGCTCTCCACCGCGGACATCACGGCAGCGGAGCAGCTCCCAGCGCCTGTCCGGCCAATTCCCGCAGTGTCCCCTCCAGCGTCCCAGCGAGCCCCCGTCCCACCCAGCGAGCAGTCGCGCCGCCGAAGAAGCGCTGCTCGAATTCAGCGCACAAACCCGCACCGCCGCAAACTCCAGCGTGGTTTCCAGCGTGCGATTGGCTCCGCGAGGGCACGTTACCAGTTCCCGGGGAAAACAGGGAGCTGCCAAGCACAGGTTGAGCTCCTGCAGCATCTCTCCTTCAAAGTGGAGCCACCCCCTCCGCCACAATTCAACCTCTTTGCAAATCACACCTACAACCATTCCAATAAAAATATATGGGGCTTGAGCCTTATTTATACTCAATAATACACTCATCCGACAAAGTCACGGGCAGCCTTACAGCAGGTGGAAATCCCATTGCCAGAGGCACGTAAAAGGACCCTCGTGCCCAGGTCCGGGGCTCTTACATCCACACTTCTCGGTAAGGTACACTTTCAGAGACGGTAGATATTATTTTAAAATAATACGAAGGTGTGGTTTGTCAGTTTAGAAAATACGAAGTTAAAGAAAAAGCTCAACCCTGCTAACAATGAAAGCCCTGAAATAATGCCCCCCAGGGTGCCCCGCACCCAGCTCCATCTGAGAGCAGACCCTTCTAATCCAGCCTTCCACCCGAAAACAAGACCCAGGAGACATTCCTACAGGCCTTTAAAAAGAAGAAGTGTGGGCCACAATCTGCTGGAAACAAAAAAGAGCTGTGGCTGCGGGGACTCTGCTGAAGCAACCTCGGTCTCCACCAGCACAGGATCCAGCCCATCTGCCCCTACAAAGGGGCACAGCGTACGCCGACCGACCCACTCGCCGATGGAGCGCTGCCGAGGCCGCCTCGCCCCCCCGGGGGCTCTGGCCCGCTGACATTTCCCAGTTTCCCAGCGGTGGGAAAGCCCTCACTCAGACACACAAAAAAATGGTGGAAATAAATCCAGGTCTCCACGTTCCTCTCCATCACTCTGGCCACAACGGGCAGCACGCCGCTGGGTACCCAACCCATCGAAACACACCCCCTTCTCGGGAGGCTGGAGCAGCGGTGAGATCCAGGAGGAAAATAGCCCGGGCACCTCCCGCATTGTCTAACATTTCCCCTCGATTCCGCCTGCTGAATCCTCTCTCTTTTCCAACTTTATTAAACAAAGGGGGCCTGATTCTCCACGGCCTTGCACTTGCCAGCGCGGAGTTGATGCAAAGCCGCGCCGTTTCTAGCTGCGCTGGGCTCGAGGCGGTGTAACAGCGTCACGGGGAGGATCAGGCCCAGGCGGGATCTTCTCGGCCATCCCTTCACCCCCTTCTCCAGTCCCTGTCTCCCCAACTCCCCAGCACAGGGGCCACGATCCCAGCACGAAGCCAGACCAAGAGCCATTCCCTCCGCCGCAGAGTTTCGGGGGAGGTCAGCACCCCCCGCGCTCCTGCCCACTCTCCATCCCAGCACGGGGACCAGCCTCTGGTGTGCTCCCGAGCTTTGCTGGTGGAAGAGAGCCGAGCCACCAGAGGCCCCATTGTTCCCACCCCATGCTCCAGCGGAACGATGCACAGCCATTAGCCAGGAT
Organism: Pterocles orientalis; assembly: GCA_011057875.1. Lineage (NCBI taxonomy): Eukaryota > Metazoa > Chordata > Aves > Pterocliformes > Pteroclidae > Pterocles > Pterocles orientalis. The sequence goes on from WKFP01013673.1 coordinate 119,336, forward strand.
CCCTCTCCCCGTGCCTTGCCCTTGCCTCTGCGCATCCCCTTCTGGGAACACCGGCCCCGAGGAGCCACCCGCCCTGTGCCAAGCTACAAACCTCGAACCACTTCAATTCCCAACCCCAGCATCTGGATTTAGAGCCGCAGCCTCTGCCCATCACACTTCCAGAGCCTCAAGTTACTTCCTTAAAGAAAAAAAAAAAAATATCCCACTTAGCCACACTATTATTTTTTTTTTTCTCCTCCTGTAAGCGACACAAAACTTCTCTCGCCAGCCCCACGCTGGCTCCCGCAGTGCCAAGGGGCAGCTCCCACCCGCAGCGCACCTTGGCCCCGCACGCACCCTCGGGAGCGGTGAGGGTGGGCGAGGGGTGACTTAAGAGTGGGTGTGGTGTGTCTGTAGATAGATAGATATATATATAATTTTTTTTTTTTAAAGCCCTCCTCCATTCCACCTCGCTCCCAACAGAGCCGTAAGGAGAACAAAAGCATCACTGTCGCGGAGCGCGGCCAGCGGCGGAGGCGTCCGTGGGGACCCACGCGGGACGGCCGGGTGCCCTCCGCAGGGTCCCCACCGCTCCCAGGTCTGCAGGAGGAGTTCAACTTCCATCCACCGGTTCTGGTGGACCCGTGCTAGGCCCGCCCGAGCCCCGCCGAGCCCCGGCACAACCACACCCCCTCGCTCCGCCGATCCCAACAAAGGGGATTTTTCTCCCCACCGCGCCGAGCCCGGGGAGCTCCGCCGCCAGCCAGCCCGGCTCTCTGCTTTCCTCCCAATGCTTTAATTATTTTTTATTTTTTTATTTTTTCAAAGGAGGAGGGCGGAGAGCGCGGTGAGCTCTTTCGCAGAACCGGAGCGGGCTCCGGTGCAGACAAACCGGACAAACCCACGCAGGCATTCCGATAGATCTCCCCCCCAAAAAATAAAAATAAAAATTAAATTAAACCCAAACCCAAACCCAAACCCAAACCCTGCCGGAAGAGCAGCGACCCGTCCGCAGCCCCGGCTCTCCCGCTCCACCGGGGGGCAGCCGGGCCGCCCCCTCCGCTTTGTCCCCGTCGGGGCTGAGCCGGTCGGGGCGCGGGTCCCCGGCCCCGAACAATGGGGAGGGAAGGTACCGGCGAGGGGGCGAACCGCGGGGGGAAGTTGACGGGTCGCTCCCCAACCCTCCCGGCGGGGAAGTTTCCCGAGGAAAAGGGGCCCGGCCGGGTGGCGGGGGGGACCGGCGGGGACCCGGCGCTCACCTTGCCGGCCCACGATCTCCGCCACGTGCTCGGAGCTGGGCACCGGGACGCACTCGGTGGTGTTGGAGCTGCTCTTGAGCCGCAGCTCGGCCTCTTTGTACAACGCGCACAACTTGGGTTCCGCCGCCCCGGCGCTGGGAGCCGACGAACCCTTCGGAGCCGGCGGCGGTGGAGGCGGCGGAGGCGGCGGCGGCTGCTGCTGCGGCGGCGGCGGCGGCGGCGGGGGCTGCTGCGGCGGCGGCGGGTTATTGTTGTTGTTGTTGCTGTCCTCTACCAGCACCACGGCGGAGGAGGAGGAGGAGGAGGAAGGCTCGCCTAGCCCCAGCAGGCAGAGCTGGTCCAGGGCGAGCTGCAGCGCCCGGTCATCCTCCAGCAGCGCTCTGTCTTTGCCGCTCCCACCGAAACAGCCTAAATCGCCGAAACCCCCGTTCCTTTCCATTATCCCTGGTACTACCAGGCTAGGCATGGCTAACAAAGACTTGA
>WKFP01013674.1:0-14755 GCA_011057875.1 Pterocles orientalis
CGAGTGTTTTATAATATTTTTTTTTTTTTTTTTTTTTTTTTTCCGCCTAGGCTGGGCATCTAGTTTGGATCCTCTTTTTATTTGCTTTCATTACCAGAATCTTGCAGATCTTCCTATAAAAAAAAAAATAAATTATGAGTCCAGAAGGTCCGACTTGAAGCCCAGGGTCTATCTGCAAGTGAGGGGTTGGGAATCTAGATTGGATCCTCTTTTTATTTGCTTTCCTTCTCAGAATCTTGCAGCTCTTCCTATAAAAAAAAAAAATTGAGTCCAGAAGGTCCGACTCGAAGCCCAGGGTCCATCTGCGAGTGAGGGGTGCTTGCTGGAGCTTGCAGGCTGTGGGGCTGGGGAAGGCTCTCTGCAGGTTTTTAGCGTTGCCGTTTAAGCGAGAGATGCGTGGGATGCTTTCTTCTTGCCTGCTCTGTTGTGGGTTGCTTGTGCTTACCAACAAATGTACTCCAGTGAAAACCGTCATGAAGAGCAGCTCTGAAGATGCTCTCTGCAAGTACGGCTGACTCCAGGTCAGAATTAAAACGCGCTGATAAAAGCACCTCGGGCTGTGTCCTGGCCGGGACAGTTGTGCCATCGCTCCCAGGAGGAAGGAGCAGAGAGGTTGGACAAGTGTGTGTGTGTCTGAGCGGGTTCCTGTCCAAGTCATTCAGGGGAAGGGCATTTAGGTTTCTATCTAGTGACACAAAGACAACATCGAAGTGGAGACCCCCAAATTTTCCCCCGATACACTCCTTCCCTCTCAGTGCAGTCCCGCTCTGTGTTTGCAGAGCTGGTGAGCGGTCCCTGCTCTTCCCTCGCAGTATTTCACCAAGAACAAGATGCTGAAAAGGGACCGAGGCAAACCCAGTTTGTAGCCGTGGTCCGCAGCTAACCACAGGGGGTTATGGTCCCTTCCCAAGCGCTCATCCTTCCCCTCGGAGGGGATGCTGGACGCAAGGTCCTTTTGTTCCTGGTGCCTTCTTCCTTGGGGGAGCCCAGCGCCTCGGGTGCTGGCAGATGTACAGCCCCAGCGCCTCCTCCTGACACCAACAACCTGCAAAAAAAATTGTCCCTTCTCAGCATGGCACAGGTCTGGCTCCAGCCGAGAGGCTGCATCCCTGGACAATGAGTGTTTACATGGGAACCTGGAGTGATGGGGGATGAGGGCAGGTGTGGGGGTGACACCCCTGGGAGGACACTGCTGTCACACTGCCTGGGATGTTCTCAGGAACAGCGTGTGCTCACAGCTATGGGTGCGTGCCTACAAGAGCTCTCATCCCCCTGCTCTACCAGAGATGCTTCATTTTTCTCTTACGTTCTGGCTGGCGATGCTGTGCTGGTTTTCTTGCCATTAGGCATTCGGTGGAAATGTTCTGCGTGGCCTTTGGCGGCTCTGCCTCGTCCCTGAGCTCCATTAGGCTCCATTAGAGGCACTGGCTCCTATGCCAGCAGCAGTTTTGAAGCGCCGGCCCCGCAGACGGTGGTTTTCCGAAGGGGTGTCACGCTTGCGATGTCGGGAACACCAGGCTTGGAAAGGCTGGGATCCCTGTTTCCCATCTGTTTCCACGGCCCTTCCCGCATAGTCTTCTCCTCCTCCAGAATTCAAGGGTCTTTAATCAAAACTGTTTGGCTTGCGGCGAGAGGGAGGAAATCCCAACTTGTGGAGGAGATGGTGACATTTCTTGACCTTTCCGATGTGTATTTTGGAGACAAACACGCTCTGATGAGTGTGTGTGTGCTTATGTTTGTAGGTTTAGTCTCTGGGTTATTTCCTAACGCGGGCGCTCGGCGCGATGCTGGGTGGCGCGTTTCTCTGCATCAATCGAGATAAATCTGCAAAGCCCTGGGGGGGGGACAGTGTGTCAGCTAATCTGAACCCCAGGCAGCTGTATGCAAGAAACGAGCTTACTAAATATTTCCAGAGATGCTCTTTTTGAGAAACCGCTTTTCACTTCGCTTGGAAAATGCCAAGTGTTGCCGTTCTGAATGGTTTGGTTCAGCACGATGGAGCGATTCCAGCATCGTCCTGTGCTCTGGAGGGAGGTTGGAGCGTGCATCGCCGTTCTCTTGCAGTTGGTGCTGCCCAAAAATGCTCCATAAGCTGGTTTTGTCGTCATCCAGTGTAAGTTGTGGCTCATCTCCTTTTTGCTCGTGAAAAATATTGCAGGAGTCCCATGCAGCAACGTCTGCTGGAGCGTGATCTAAACCTGAGCAACGCTTTCAGAACCGAGCGACTCTCGGTTTGGGGTGCTCTCGGTGTGACTTGTGAGATGACTCAAAAGAGCCTGGCATTTAGAAAGTGGATTTTCAGTGAGCTTCTGAAAACTCGAGCCGTAAAACCGGTGCCACGTGGGAAATGGTTGCTGGATGATGCGTGTTTCAGACACGTTAAAGGCTGGGGAAACACCAGCTCTTCTGATTCCATCGAGAAAACCTCCTCGAGCCTGATAGCATCAGAAATGAGGTCAGCAGCTGGTTTGATGACACTTCAAATGCGAAGATTACGTTCAAGTAGCACACTATATGATGAAACATTTTTCCCCTTTGAGCGAGCGGTGGCTCTTTTCTGCCACGTCCCTTTCCCCGCGCGAAGCAGCCTTTCCTCTGCTGCTGCATCCCTGGCTCTGCCCTGGTCCTGTGCCAAAAACTTTTTTTGCTTTTGCCTGAGCTGAGGGAGAGGAGGACAAAAGTCCTTTGGGAAAGAGACCTCTCTTTGGTGGATGTCTGAGAAGACTTTCTCCATGGTCACATCTGGATGGAGGGCTCTTCGGAGCGAAAGCCGTGGGGGAGGTTGTGCTGGCTGATGGGCTCTGTGCCTGCGGGGAGGGCAGTTGGGATGGGCTCAGGGTAATACCCTTTCACATGTCACGTTTGCACTTTGCAGGTGGTTTCATCCCAACATCAGCGGAATCGAGGCGGAGAAGCTGCTCCTGACCAGGGGGGTCCATGGCAGCTTTTTGGCTCGACCCAGCAAGAGCAACCCCGGGGATTTCACGCTCTCTGTCAGGTAAGGGGATGCTCCAGGTAGAACCCTCTGAAGGTGAACTACAGAGAAGCAGCAAAAAGTGGCATTGACCCGGCGAGTCGCTGAGATAAACAGAGCAGGGTGTGGGCTCAAGGCATGAAACTTCCACGAGCATCATCCAGCTGGTGCCTCGCGGGGAAATGGCTCAGCAAAGCTTTCTCCAGGCACTGGTAACACAGTCCTCTTTTTTTTTTTTTTTTTTTTTTTTTTTTTTTTTTTTTTTTTTTTTTTTTGGTGGTGGCTTCTCTTGAATTTAAACAACCCTCATTTTGTTTAGGAAACTCCAATGAGTTTATAAATCCTTTGACCAACGCTGTGTTTAGAGAAACTCTGTGCAAAGGACAGAAGGGACAGAGCGTTTCCAGCAGGCAGGATGCTGGTGTCCGATGGGATGTAGGCAGCACCGGCACGGTCCAAGCTGCGGTCCCTCCCCAGGCACCTCTCCCCCTGCCTAGTCGGGTCCTGCCGGGGCTGCTGCAGGTCAGAGCAGCGTGGCAACGCCGACGGGCGCTGCAGAGACTCTCCCCTCTCCTTGTTGCTTTAATTTTTCAGGTGAAACCCTCCTCCACCTTATTTCTTCCCCCCTTGCAGTCATCCCCAGAACTGACCCTGCGCTCCTCTCTGCCAAGTCCTTAGCTTGGCAAGACGGAGGGTTTGCATCTGCTTTATTTTTTAAATGCTTCCTTTTGTGTTGGGGAATACATCCCAGCGGTCCTACCCTTTGCCTCTCTGACGGCTCTGACCCACCGCAGCCTCTCACGCTACGGAGCATCACAGCGGAAGGGAAAAAATCCGATTTATCCTGTGCGCTGGCTGGGAGGGGAGAGCTTGGATCTGCCTTCGCTGGCTCCCCGGTAATCTTGCAATCAGAAGCGGCTGGGAGTTAATGAGAGAGGCAGGAAGTGCTGCTAATTAGAATGGAAAATAAACGGTCGCAGAGAGCTGTGACAGCGAGGGGATACGTGTAACGTGGGAGGTTAGCTTCGTGTGAGCTTGGTGTCTCCTCTCCTGTAATTTGGTGAGTCAGGGTGCTGGGTGATGGCGAAGCGGAGCACTGACAGCGCTGCTTAGCCAGGCAGGGTGTGAGCAGACACGGGCTATGGCTGTGCAACAGCGTGCTGATGTGGAAAGATACCCAGGGCAGCGGCTTTGCTGGGAGAGCCTGCTCCCACACCTGCATCACTGCACTGGTGGAGCCAGCCCACAGGTTCGCATCATTTTCCTCCCTTAGCTCTGTCCCCGTGCCTCGGCCAAAGGTTCTGCCGCCGTGGTTTGGTGCCTTCCAGCTGTGCTGCTCCGCTGCCTCCCCTCTTCCAGCTGTGGCGCGTAACCAGAGCATTTTGATTATTTCTCTTACCTCCTTACCTCTCTCTCCTTTTCTCGGGAGAGGGCTCAGGAAGGGAGGGTCAGATTATCAGAGAGGGTTTGGATCCCTTCCTACTGCCGGGAGATCTTGTGTCGCACTCCGTGGTTAATACCAGTATTGTTCTGGCCCAGATTGAGCCAATTAATGCTGGTAATGCATGAGCGGTGCCCTAAAGGCAGAGCGCTGCAGCATGCCTCCGTACCACAGCACCGAGCGATACCACCCCAGCCCACGGCCAGGCTGCAGCGCGGTGGAAAGTCTGACCAGCTCGCACGGTTCTGAGTAAGCCAAAGCTGTGACACACACCCCATGTTTCCAGGAAAGCACATTAAACATCACACGCAGGCTTAGAGGCCATGTGTTGGGCTTGGAGGCATCATGAACTGAAGACAAGGAAAAAATTCTTTCCTTGACATCTCTTACCTGCAAATCCTTGCTCCTTCCTGGCTCATCCCGTCTTCATTCCATGGGTTGAGGCAAGGGTTCTCCTGTAGTCCTGGATGTGGAAAATTCACTTGGCCATGGTCACTGGTTAGGTAGACGAGTTTTTTGCTTGTATTTCATCACTGATACTCTCTTTTTCCACTGATGATGGCCCTAAAACACGTGCATAAATATTCTTGGGGATTAGAGCTGCAGCACCCACTGGAGTACAGAATGAGGAGCTTTATGGGCTGTGAAAGCTGGAAACCTGGGCAGCTGTCCTCCCACGGGGCTTTCCCCTTTTCCCTGTTCCTATTCTCACCTAGAATTGCATCCTGACAGAGATTTTTATTTTTTTTTAGCCTCTGAACTGGACAGGGCTATTTATATTATTTTTTTTCCTTTCTGAGGAATAAAAGGTTTTCAAAGGAAACCTTAGAGTTATCTTTGAAAAAGTACCTAGAAAAGAGGTGTCAGTGGGAGAAAGTACCTTTAGGAAAACAATCAAAACCTCTTCCTTCTCCTTTCAACCTCCTTTCAGCTGCTTCGAGGGTTTTTTGAAAGCCAGCGAGGGGAGAGGCAGCTTCGTTTAATTACAGAGAGGATGTGGGCTGAGAAGAGAGCAGGCGATGGAGTGTTGGCCGACCAGACCACACACCAAGTGACCGTGTGCTGCTGTGGATCCAGCTGTGAGTGTCCCCGAAGAGGGGAAAATAGGAAAGAATACTGCTGGAGTTCCGAGAAGGTTTCCATGAAACTCCTTGGCTTATTGACCGCGCAAAGGAGAGGAAAATGCACTGGCGGTCACTGCAGGATGGATGGAGATTCCCAAAGCTGGGATATTTTGGCTCAAGAAGCCCTCCTGGATTATCTAGCTAAGTGCTGATAGCAAAGGAGCTTAGCTGGAGATGGAGGCAACTCTCACTTGTCTGACTCTGAGGCTGCCATCTGCTCTCCATCAGTGGCTGGATGAGAGCTGGAGTCTGTTGGAAGGAGCCGTGCCCTCAGGCGCAGGGCTGCTGAGGGCTCTGAGCATCTCCTTTGTGCTTTATTTCACCAGCCGGCGTGTCGAGGGTGCGGTTTGATGGATCCTGCTACTGTGCAGCCGCCCAGCTCGGAGCTGCAGAGGTGATGCAAGCTCTAAGGGAAGGAGACGGGGAGCGATCAATGTCCTTTGTGTTCAGCGTGACCTCGAGGGCTCCTGCGATGAAGGCCCCTGATTATCTCTCTGCTTTTCATCCCTGAAGTGCTCAGAAGCGCTGGGGGTGGGGGAGCGGGTCTGTGAACTGAGCCTTTGTGGGGCTGGGATGGAGCTGGGGAAAAAAGGGAGCTTTTGAGCCCCGGGCAGAGTGGCAGAAACGCCGTTTCGTCCGCTGCCTTCTGCGCTGCACAAAGGCTCTCGGTGTCCAGCCGCTGGCACGAATGGTCCAAGCACTTCATGTGCTCCGAGAAGAGGCATTGTCCATGGAGTGCTGGCCGGGATCTGAATGTCACAGCTGGTTTGTGTTCCATCTAATGAGTTCTCATCGCCCAGATTGCCAAATTTTGAAGCCTCAGCCCATAGGACGGCTGGCGTTGGCGTGGCGGTCGGCTGTACGGAGGTGCCAGGATTGCTGGCCGTGTCTCTGGGAACCCCCGGGAGCGCCACGCATCCATTTCCCGTGTTACACCGCTGGGTTCTGTCTCCCAGCCTTGGTCCCGTTCAGGACCCAGCCGCAGGTTTTCACGCCTCAAGCCTGTTTGTCGTTCTCCTGCTGTTGGTGTGGGGTGATGGTGATGCTGCGGATGCTCCGTTCACACCCGGCTGGTTGTTGCCGCGGGGTTGGCACTAACTGGAAATCACCCTGATGCCAGGAAGGGATGTGTGACCACCAACTGGAGCTGCTGGTTCTGCATCGACAAAGTCATCGCTGGCAACCGGGATGGGAGGGACTCTTTATTAGGGGGTGTAGCGATAGGACGAGGGGTAACAGCTTTAAGCTGAAAGAGGGGATATTTCAGTTGGATATTAGGAGGAATTTTTTCCCTGTGCAGGGGGTGAGGCAGTGGCCCAGGTTGCCCAGAGCAGCTGTGGATGCCCCATCCCTGGAGGGGTTCAAGGCCAGGCTGGATGAGGCTTTGGGCAACCTGGGCTTGTGAGAGCCGTGGTCCAGCTCTTCCTCCCGTTTAACCTCGTGCACAGACCACCGTAGCTTTTCTAATTCCCCACGCCATGAGATGGTTTTTCTGCTGCCGCGGTGCGCTGCTTGTAGCACCTCCAGTCTCCTGCATCTCGCTGTCACTGTTGCTTTGGCAACAAATTGAGAGATGCTGGGAGCCGCTCAGCACGGTGAAGAATGAGAAATTTGCCCGGATTTACGGATCTCTGTCTGACCCAGCTCATCCATCAAGCCCTGGGCTTCCAGCCACATCTCCCCTAGCTGCTGCTAAGTGTGTTTAAAACGCAATTAACCTGCCTCTGAGGTTAGCGTGGCCGTCTGGGGACCGAGACTGGGCTTTGCTGGGTCGAGGAGGCTCTTGGAACAGGCTGATGAAGGTACCCAGGGTATTCCCGTGAGCCTGGAGGGCACCTCTTTAGAGGGGAAAGCATTAACCCTTTCAGTGCAGTTTGCAAATAGCAGGGAATATATTAGTTTGGGTGATTTTTTCCTGTTTTTTTTTTTTTTTAATTAATTAGCTGCTAGTGAGTACCCCTGTGCACAGGAAACTGTTCACCGCAAACCAGCAGGAGGTCAGAGCTTGATCCAGCTGAGGGGGTCAGCAGTGCAGGAAGAGGAAGGGGTGGCAGAGGAGGGATTATTCATCCCCACTGTGCGAGGCTGCCTGGGAAGCAGAGCGAGCTGGGAGCTTGGAGGTACAGAGGCAGCTCTTGGCCAAGGAGCATCCATCCCTTCCCCTACGGTAGAAGCACGGCCAGTGGCACGAGCAGCATCCAGGCGAACAGAGAGCGTGTGGTGCGGCTTAAAGACGTGGGTGGTGGGGGGATGCCTTTGGGAGGCATCTGGACTCTGAAGGTTGGGTTTCCATCTCTCCTGCCTTCCTTCCTCAGGAGAAACGACGAGGTGACGCACATCAAGATCCAGAACACGGGGGATTACTATGACCTCTATGGAGGCGAGAAGTTCGCCACGCTGGCCGAGCTGGTGCAGTACTACACCGAGCAGCAGGGGCTGCTGCGGGAGAAGAACAGCAACGTCATCGAGCTGAAGTACCCCCTCAACTGCCAGGACCCCACCTCGGAGAGGTAAGCCGTGCTCTCCAACAGCCTCTCTTGGTGATGCTGGCAGTGTCTCCCTAATGGGCTTGGACCCTCCAGCTGCGCCTGGCTGTGGGTTGGGAAGCATCCCGAAACAGAGGGTGTTGGGGTGCGAGTTAGCTTTCGTGATCCAAAAGCTGCACGTCGCTGGGATGTGGTTCCCTAGCTGCTAGAAGCTGGCAGATAACATTAGCACAGCCCAGCAGCTGATCCTCGCTCAGTGTCAGCACGTGCTGATAAGCTTCCTTGAGCTTGCAGGCAGCTGGGAACGTGCGTGGTACAAGCCCGTCTGCAGGGGATATTCCGAGTGTGTCCTAGAGGCACGCAGCTTTGGGATTTTTTGAAACAAAACACAGGCAAGTGACTTGTCTGGCTGCAGAACACTGGGTAGAAGTGCCCTGAAAAGTCTCCCTCCATCCCATCTTGATCTGTAGCTGCTGTTTATCCCAGTAGCAGCACGCCGCTGGCTCGCAGGGATGGGGACACGCAGGGATGGGGACACGCAGGGATGGGGACACGCAGGGATGGGGACACGCAGGGATGGGGACACGCAGGCTTGCGGGGATGAGGACGTGCAGGGATGGGGATGGCTGGCTCGCAGGGAGGGGGACGTGCAGGGATGGGGATGGCTGGCTTGTGAGGATGAGGATGTGCAGGGATGGGGACGCGCAGGGATGGGGACGCACAGGCTTGCAGGCATGGGGACACACAGGGATGGGGATGGCAAGCTTGTGGGGATGAGGATGTGCAGGGATGGGGATGGCTGGCTCGCAGGGAAGGGGACGTGCAGGGATGGGGACACGCAGGCTCGCAGGGATGGGGACAGCTGGCTTGTGAGGATGAGGATGTGCAGGGATGGGGACAGCTGGCTCGCAGGGATGGGGATGCACAGGGATGGGGACAGCTGGCTCGCAGGGATGGGGATGCACAGGGATGGGGACAGCTGGCTCGCAGGGATGGGGATGCACAGGGATGGGGACGGCTGGCTCGCAGGGATGGGGACAGCTGACTCGCAGCTTGCCTGGGGCTACTGCAGGATGTTTCCACCAGCCGATCAGTGACCTTCTTTCCTCCCCTTTGCCTGTGACACTCCCATGACCCCTTTTTTCCTTTTCCTCCCCCTCAGTTTCCCCAGTGTCACACGCGGCGGCTGCCGTGGTGGGTTGGAAAGGGGAACGCCTGGCCGGGCGCTGGCGATGCCAAAGCAGGGCCCCGGTTTCTCTAAGTTTAGCAGCCGGGGTAAAGCGAAGCTGTGACTAGTCTCAGTTCCTAAAATGGAGCAGAGGCTCTCCGCGCCGCGCCGTCATGTGAGCGGGCTGGGAAGTCCCTCCAGCTCATGTGCTCCCTTGTTGCCAGGGAGGTTTCTTTGCTCCGTCCAGATCACGGTGTGAAAAGCGGCCGGGCAGCCGCTCACGTTAGCAGAAACTCGGGGGAAAAAGTGGAAAACCCCTTCAGCTGGGTTTCCCCCTCTTCTCCTTCCAAGGAAAGTCTGGCTTGGCAAGGAAGCTCCAAAAGTATTTCTGCTCCAGACCACGCATCTGGGTGGCATCAGGGAGAAGAGAAGGAAAAGGGTCCAAATCCTCTAAATATATGAAATGCTGATGGTGTCAGAATATAGCGGGATGCATGGGGGTAGCAGCATTTCCAAGACCTGAGCCCGAATAGCCGCAGAGCCGATAGATGAGCATCCTGCCCTCTGCAGCAGCACGGCTCGTGCAGCCCCGCGATCCTCACGCCTTCTCCAGCCTGCAGGAAGGAGTCTTGCTCTTTACAGGTTTTGAAATAGCAGCTTCTGCAGCGTGCTGAGTCCCAGCATCACTGGCTGCTCTTCTCTAAACTTTGTCCTCTGGGACAAAGTTGCTGAGATGTGACGTGATGCCATTGCATCCCCCCTGGAAGGTTATTTTGAGCCTCTTTTGAATCCCTGGCAGCTGGGCTGGCCAGCCAGGAGCCAACGACTTCAAAGTGGGACCTGCAGCATCTGCCCAGAGGCACGGCTGAGCGGTGCTGGAGTGTGGGGATTGAGGGCTCCCAGCGAAAAAGAAACTCTGCTTCAGTCCCAACTGTCATTTGCTTTTCCCTGGGACTGCAGGGTGGTTATGCCAGCAGAGCAAGAGAAAGGAGTAGGAGAGATCAGATGGAGAAACAGGGGCACAGGGATGCAAGATGTGCCCAGGGGGAGAGGTGGAGCAACTCCTGGAGGCTTGGGAAGAGCTGAGCACAAACCTCAGCTCGTTGCAATCTTCACCGGCCAGAGACGGGGCTGTGGGCAGGGCTGGAGGGGGAGAAGCCTCCTGGGCACCGTGGGGAACCTGGATTTTCCACTTGTGTTCTCCCTCAGCCGGACCTGAGCTGAGCTTAGTGCACTGGGAGGGGAGCAGCTGTAACTACAGCTGGGAAAACCCTTCTGAAAATCCTTCCCAAACTGTGCCAAAGCATCTCGTTCCCGGTCCGTGTTGTCCATGCTCTGTGTCTGATGCTGTCTGACTACACCCTGCTGACTCCAAGTGTTCTGCTTTTTCTCCCGTATTAAAAAAAGAAAGGAAAATGTAGCCACCTCCAAGTAAGAACTGTCAGAATCGTGTTTCCTATAGCTTGGCCAGGAGCTATCCCTAGATGACAGTCCTTGTCACAGCCCACGTGGCAGTTTAACATCCCGATGCCAGTTCATATTTGGCTGGAGGATTGACCAAAGTCCTGGCACTTGCCACCTCAGGCTAAAGTATTGATGTGACATTGCAAAATGTTGGAGGAAAGTCACTGGGGACTGTTTCTAAAATTACTCGAGCCAGTGTCCTGCCACCAGTGGGCAGAGCAGTCAAACTGGGAGCCTAGGAATGGGTTTCCCATGAACGCCATCCCCAGCAGTGAGCGTTTCTGCTGAGCTTGCTCTCCATCGCTGCTCCCCAAGGTGGTACCATGGGCACCTCACCGGCAAGGAGGCAGAGAAGCTTCTGACGGAGAAGGGGAAACCGGGCAGCTTTCTGGTTCGGGAGAGCCAGAGCAAACCCGGAGACTTCGTGTTGTCGGTGCTGACAAACGAGGATAAGATGGAGACTGGGGATCGGAAACCACACGTCACCCACGTGATGATCCACTACCAGGTGGGCAACGTGCTGTCCCTGCCCGCCCTGCGATGGGTGCTGGGTGGGTGACCCAGCTGGGAGCTGGGCATCCGAGTCTCGCCCTGGTTTTGTCCTTCTCTCCTCCAGCTGGACGGGAAATACGACGTAGGGGGAGGCGAGAGGTTTGACACGCTCACGGACCTGGTGGAGCACTATAAGAAGAACCCCATGGTGGAGAAATCTGGAGCTGTGGTTCACCTGAAGCAGGTAAGAGCTGCTCTAGCAACATACCTGTTGGTTCTGGGCTTACCCAAGATCACGGATCTGCCTCTGCTCTTGGGGAACTCCCTGCCCCCAGAACATCCCACTGGCCACTTGGCATCCTTGGCCACGGTCACACTTTTCAGAGGTCCCTGGCCCTGCACCCCAGGCTCAGGAATGGACCCAGCTCCTGCCAGTACCCCCAGGGATTTGGGAACTTGTTGTTCGGGATTTTTTCCAAGGGGAAAGTTATCTTTCTGTTATTGACAGTGGTTTCTATTCTGTCTTCATCTGTCTTTCAGCCGTTCAACGCCACCCGCATCAACGCAGCCAACATCGAGAACAGGGTGAGGGAGCTGAACAAGATGGCAGATCACAGCGAGAAGGCCAAGCAAGGCTTCTGGGAAGAGTTCGAGGTACGGGATGCTCCTGGGCTCGGTCTCACTCGTGCCTGGGGGTGAAGAATATCATATTTGCATGGTTTCACCAACACTGAGGACCTCTTTGCTCCTTTCCCTGTTTTCCATGTTTTGAAGGTCATTTTTTCCCATTACTTTTCTCCTGCCTCATCCTAGAGCTGCACACCTTTTGTTCCCTGCAGGGATTCTTGCCTTCTCCCCCCATTAACTCTCTCCTCAAGCTGCTTCTTGGCTCCCTCTCCCTTCCTGCCAGCTCTCCCTCTGCTCTTCTCCGTGTTAGGAAGGCAGCTGGTCGAAAGAGCCCTTCCTTTGCCTCTGACTGTCCTTATCTGCCCAGAACAGTTTGTTCTCACGTTCTCCGCTCCACAGATGCTGCAGCAGCAAGAGTGCAAGCTCCTCTACCCCAGGAAGGAGGGACAGCGACCGGAGAATAAGACTAAGAATCGCTACAAGAACATCCTTCCTTGTAAGGAGGCACTGGATACTGGTTTGGGTGGTTTTTTTCCATCACAATTTCTGCAGCTGGGGCTGTCCTGCCCTGCAGCAGAGCCCATCGGTGCTCCCGTCTGTGGGACCCCCTCCCGTTCGGGACCCCCTCCCTCTCGGGACCCCCTCCCGTCTGCGGGACCCCCTTCCGTCTGCATTCTCATTCTGGACTCTCTTCTCCTGCAGTCGACACCACGCGGGTGGCACTCCGAGACGTGGATGAGAGCGTGCCCGGGTCGGACTACATCAACGCCAACTACATCAAGGTAGGTGGGAAGGGGAAGGCATGGTGCGGGGGCTGTCCTCAGCCCAGCGCTGGGTTGCTGGGGGGTAAGTGCAGTAGTGGTGTAAATCTGGAGGGAATAGCTGGTGAGCACCAGTGTCTTTCAAGTCCCAAACACTGGGTTTTTCTACTGTATCCCAAGGGATCTCATCATTCTACCATGTCCTGAGAGTTTATCTCAACCCCCTCCTTCCCTTACCTGTTCAGGAGGTCCTAGGGGACTGACTCAGCCTCTGTCATTGACCATAATCTCTGAGGTCAAATGATAGTTGTCATCTGTGAGCTAAGAGCTGCTTGAAGCTGTATTTCCAGCAGTTCTGCTCTGGCACTTAAGCCTTTGGAAAACCTTCAAGGTGGTTTCATTCCAGCCACGTCCACCTGCACCCTCTGCAGCTGCCTGCTGGCGGCTGTTGAAGCTGGTGATGAGAGCGGTTCATGTCCATGGGTCTGATGAATAACGGAAGATCAGCTAGCTCAGAAATCCCGTGTGGCAAGGATTTGCTGACTTTGCTGCTAAAGGTGTGCTAGAGCAGTTCTCAGTTCCTCACTCCAGCATCGTTGGTTTTTTTCCTCCCTTCTCCTTTACTCCTCAGAGCATCCCTGAAGATGGGAGGAACTCAGAGCACTGCAAGGTCTATATAGCCACCCAGGGCTGCCTGCAGACAACCGTGAACGACTTCTGGGCCATGGTGTACCAGGAAAACAGCCACGTCATTGTCATGACCACCAAGGAGGTGGAGCGGGGCAGGGTGAGCACTTGGAGGGCGCTGTCCCCAAGCCTGAATGTCACCTGCTTCTTGTGCCAGCCTCTTTGGTTGGATGCAAGAGCTAGTTCTAGAGCCAAGCCTTCAAAGCTGAGAGGCTGCCTTGTGCACCAAGCTGGGGAGGTGTTGGGGGCTTGTGTTCAAATGTGCTGCAGCATCAGGAATTAATTAATCCTGAGCAGTCAACCTCGCTGTGTTATCCTGCCTGGACAATCGCGGGTCCTTGTCCATAATGGGACAGGGATCCAAGGGAAAAACTCATTTCAGAATGGACTCTGTGACAAATCTGTCTTGTCTTCCACACAGGAGTGGCTTGAACAGGACTGGGATGCTTGAGGGATTTTCCGTAGATCTAGAGAGCCTGACTTTCCCCTGGTGGTGACAAAGCCTAGCCCCTGGGAAGCTGCACATGCTCACAGTGCTCCATTAAGCTATCGCTGGCCAGCTTTTTGTTCCATTTCTCCTCCGTCTTGTAATATTGCTTCGGCTCCTCTTCATGAAAGAAACATGCTGCTCTGCACAGCCCCATAAATATTAACGGGGTGCCCCTCGTGTGACGTGCTCCGAGGCTCTGGGGAATTGCAGGCGGCGGAGAGAGGAGAGAGAAAGCTTGTGACAGCCGAGCTGGAAAGTGGGGAGGGGGATGCTGCAAGCTCAGCGTGAGGGATTATACAACCTGTCTGCGTGCTACCTGTACACATTTCACTGACAGCGGGCTGGTGGGGGCCAGGGTCAGTGAAATACCGCGCGGAGCCATTTAGCAGAACAGCTTTCCCTAATAAAGAGAGGAGCTAATTGTGAGATGAGGATAGCTCTGCTCACAACCCTTCTTCTGTACAGGCAGAGTCACTGCAGCAAAGAGGGGGTGGGCTGGAGGACGGGGGGCTGGAGCCCCTTGGGATGGAGGTGTGGCTCAGGATTAAGGGAATGACCAAGCCAACAGCTCAGGTGCTGTGTGTCAATACTACACCTTTGGCAAAGCGATGCCCACCCGAGGATTGGGGGTTCCCCTGGGGATCACATTCTTCATATGGGAATGGTCCTTTCTGCTCCATCCCCTGCTCCAAGGAGGTGCTCGCTGTGTTTGGCTCTCCTTCAGACATTTACATGGGGAGCCTCTGGATGCAGCAGCATCCCTGAGCGGGGAGTTCGGGGCTCCAGCTCCCCACTCCCGACTAACGAGCAGCTCTCTGATGTTGTGCAGAACAAATGCTTCCGTTACTGGCCGGACAAGGGTTGCACCAAGGAATATGGGTGCATCTGTGTGCGAAACGTCAGCGAACGTGAGGCCCAGGGCTACTACCTTCGGGAGCTGGAGATCTCGCGCACCGACCGGGTGAGTCCTCTGCTGCTGTCTGCCCGCTGTGCTGGGAAGGGGCTGCTGCTGGAGCCCTGGGGAGGGAGCTACGGCTTCTC
>WKFP01013675.1:20307-33419 GCA_011057875.1 Pterocles orientalis
TCGGACCATCTCCGGGGCTCCTCTGGCCCCGCTCCAGCAGCTCCATGTCTGTCCTGTGCTGAGGACCCCAGAGCTGGGTGCAGCACCCCAGGGGGGGTCTCACCAGAGCGGAGCAGAGGGGGACAATCCCCTCCCTCGCCCTGCTGCTCACGCTGCTGGGGATGCCCCCAGGACACGGGGGGTTGCTGGGCTCCAGCGCACACTGCCGGCTCATGTTGAGTTTTTCATCCACCAGTTTCAGTTGTGGCGGATCAGCCCCACGATGCATTGTATCCGGAGGAAGCCAGGGGACATCCTGACCCTCTGGCAAAGGGCTGATAAGCACCGAGGAGCAAACTGCTCACAGCAAGCTTGTCTTTTTTTAGCTCTATTCTTGGAGTTGCTGTGTTATGGTCTGAGGATGCAAATGCCTCTTTTGCTCGGGGAGAGATGTTGGATGGTAGCTCCAAAAGTTAAGATGGAAAATGGGGTCACACCTCCTAGAGCAGCAAGGTTAGAGGTACAGAGGCGGTTATTCCTTAATCACAGAATGGTTTGTGTTGGAAGGGACCTTAAAGATCATTGAGTTCCAAACCCCCTGCCATGGGCAGAGACACCTCCCACTAGCCCAGGTTGCCCAAAGCCTCATCCAGCCTGGCCTTGAACCCCTCCAGGGACGGGGCATCTTCTCCAGGCTTTGGTGGCAGTAGCTCTGAGGGAAATCCTCATCTGAGGAATGTCTGGAAGCTTGGTCCTTCCAGGAGGGAGAGGTTTGGTGCCGTCAGCTGAGAGGGAAATGAAATCAGGGAGTGATTTGAATTTCTCCTTCTGCTGCAGCCCCTGGTGAAGCAAGACAGTCTGGATATCTACAACGAGAGAGACCCCTTCAAGAATGACGAAGCAGGAGTTGACGAAGAGGAGAACGATGATGTGGACAGTGGGATAGAGGGAGAACTGGACCTGATGGAGCGGGACGCCATGATCCCCCCTATGCCTGCTCAGCGCCCGCCTATTGAAAGAGTGTCTTTCCCCAAAGGGCTTCCCTGGGCCCCCAAAGTCAGGTAAAACCAGCTGGTCTCATTGCCATTCTCCCCAGTCCTAGAAACCACCTGTCCTGGAGTTCATCGTAGCCTGAACGTCACTCTGTGGCAAATTTCTTGGCCGCTGGCATGTTGAGTTGAAGTTGACTCCACTTCTTTTTTTTGTGTTGGTTGGTCCTTTCTGGACCAGGTTTAGCTGAACCCTTCCCCAAGCTTTACAAAGCAAGTGTGGCCCAGCCTAGCCAGTAAGAGGCAATCCCATTTTAGAAATCCCAGGTTGTACTGGGAAGGAGGCTTGTGCTGGAGAGCTGTGGGCTGGGAGCAGGGTTGGCTTTCCCAGCTGGCACCAATGGATCTCCGCAGGGCAAGGTCCTAGACTAACCATCTTGGGAACTGGTTAAAGACGTCACCTCTTGCTTGAGTGGGACTCTTGTGTTGCCAAACAAAGCCTTCTTGGGTGGCCTTGCTGTAAGGTGAGAAAAACATCTGAGGATAAAGAAGTTGGTGCCTTCCCTTCCTAAGACCAGTTCTGCCACACGTGATGTGGGGGAGGGTTAGGAAAAGAGGGTGAAATCCTCTGTCGCCTTCCCTCTAATCCATGTGAGGTTTTGCTGTTGATCCAAAGCCTGGATTTGATCCAGTGTATTTTAAACACAGGAGCAAATACATCTTTTTGACGTAGGAGCAGTGACAGGGTTAAGTGTGTCTGTCCAGAGCACTCCTCGCAGGGACACGGCAAGAACTGGTTTCCCGCATGGGTGTCCACACACACGGTGCCATCGTACCCCACGTCACTTAATGCGCTCAGCTTCAAGATCAAACGACTGTTGTTTTTCTTGGCTGGTGCCTGGAAATCCAGCTGGGTTTCTTCCTGCCTGCGAGAGCCTTGGCTGGCGGTTCATGTCCTACTTGTAGTGCTGAGACCGTGGCCGGTTCTCAGGAAAGATGCCCAAGGTGGACAAGACGTCAGCTTGCTCTCTCGGAGCAGCACGTGCTCTGCCAGACTGCGGAGACAGCATTTGTTCGCTCAAAGCGAGCAGATGCTACTTGGGGATGCATGTGCTAGGAGCACAGACGGTGGATAAAAAGGTACTACTGGTTGTAGAGAACTCTTCTCTGTTTATTTGCACACTCCCGTGGAGTTGCAGAGCAAATACAAATGGTTTTGGTCGACGTTGCTCCCAACCAAGAGCAATGGTAGCTCTAGGCTGTGGCTATTAAGACCTCTAGAGATCAGTCCTGGAAAGCTCAAAGGTTCTTGCTGGTCCCACACTGGTCCTCTCTGGGCAATGCAGGCTGTGAACTGGTGTCTGTTTTCCAACCCTCTCCTTGTTTCTGTTTCTCTGCTGCTCCATCAGACAGAAAGACATTGAGCATTTCCTGGAAGCAAGCAGGAACAAATTCATCGGATTCACGCTGGGACAGTGAGTCTTACGTGTGTAGGTCCAACAAAGTTTGTCTCCTATCTCCCATCAGTGCAATCTAACTGGTGGGAGGTGTCCACAGGGCTTGGGTTTTCTCAACTCCACAAAGCCATGCTTGGGACCGTGCAGGGCAGCGCTGGGTTTCACTGGGGCTGCAGCAATGCTCTCGGTGTTATATTCTTGGAGATGCTGGTCTCTGAGGACCTCTTTCTATTAAAAATCAGATGTAGCCCAGAATAAGTGACCCTGGCCCAAACCAGAGACTGGTTTGATGCGAGAGGGAGTTGGGACAGTCTGGTATCCACAGCAAATTGTGAATAAATCAAGCTGCGGGTGCAGAGTCGTCCTGGCACGGCCCCAGCAGGGTATATTTGTTTTCAGGTGTGGTGCTGGGCTCAAGCTGGCTCCATGCAGAGACCTGATTTCACCCCAGTTCCTCACCCTGATGTCAGCCCTCTCTTGTGCAGGCTTTGATGGGGAGGAGGTGGGAGGGTGGGCAGCTCACATCAACACCTCTCCCAATTCCTGACCCGTCTGGGATGTGTTCAGTAGATTCAGTAGACTACAGGCTCCCTCTTTTACCTTGTATGGCACACGTTTAAACCCAGATGATCGTCCCAGCCTCATACTTACCTTCTTTCATCCTCCGCAGAGACACCGAAACCCTGATAGGGCTGCCACGGCCCATCCACGAAAGCGTGAAGACACTGAAGCAGGTGAGATGGTGGCTCCATGCGCGGTGCTTGGGTGCAGCAGTCCAGGAATGAGGTTAGAAAAGGCCTCTGGAGGTTCTTGCAGGAATTGAGGCAAATCATAGAATCATAGAATGGTTTGGGTTGGAAGGGGCCTTAGAGATCATCGAGTTCCAACCCCTCTTCCATGGGCAGGGACATGTCCCACTAGCCCAGGTTGCTCAAAGATGAGTTCTCCAGGTAGCTCCTAATACTCGGATATTGCTGATATCAGCCAATGTTGTCATCACTGATGGTTTCATCCTTCAGTTGTGACATTGCTCTGCTTCTGTCTATGTATTTTGCCAGCACAAGTACGTTTCCATCTCAGACATCCAGATCAAAAACGAGGAGGAGCTGGAGAAGTGCCCCATGTCTCTGGTAAGAAGTTGCTGCTCCCCATCACTAGATAAATTGAAAGATTTCCAAAGTGTCCTAGAAATCCATATGTTCTCCATGATCCTTAGGACACAGCTGTTTTTTTTTTTTCTAGAAGTCCATATCTTGATCAAATGCAGTAGAAAAAGCCCTGGAGGTTCCTGCAGTCAGTGTGCAGCTGTGATGTCCATCATTAAGTCCTCAAGCTGGGTTTTGTGGAGGTCACTGACATATCTCAAGTGTGTGGACTGGAAATACTCAATTTCCCTTGTTTTTAATGTTTCTCTGTGCTAGGGGGAAGAGGAAGTCCCAGAAACCCCTTGTGAGATCTTGTATCGAGCGATGTTGTACAATCTCCCCCAGTATATGGTAAGCCCGTCTTTCTTAAGAGCTTTTGAGCGGGGAATGGTGCCCATCTGTGAGCTGCGGAGCTCAGCATGGGGCCGCTGGGGTGTGTTCAGGACTTGAACTGGGAGATTTTGGTGGGAATCCAGAGCAGAGCTGGGTAGAGAGTACAGTCCAAGAGGAGGGTTTCAGAAGATCAAGGGGTGCAGATGCCCAGGGACATGGTCAAACGGCTCAGCAAACAGGGTGGCAATGCTTTTGGGTCTCTGCCAGCCTGGCTGTGCTCTCAACAGCTCTTCAAACTGGAGAGGCTGTAAGGTGTGACCTTCCATACAGGAACATCCCTTGCAGCCTTCCCATGGCCCCAGGAGATTCCCAGAGGAAACACAGACTGGTTTGGGTGGGAAAGGATCTTAGAGATCATCCAGTTCCACCCCCTGCCATGGGCAGGGACACCTCCCAGTAGCCCAGGTTGCCCAAAGCCTCATCCAGCCTGGCCTTGAACCCCTCCAGGGATGGGGCACCCACAGCTTCTCTGGGCACCCTGGGCCACTGCCTCACCCCCCGCACAGGAAAACATTTCTTCCCAAGATCTCATCTCCATCTCCCCTCTTCCAGCCCAAACCCCTTCCCCTCGTCCTGTCCCTGCACCCCCTGACCCAGAGCCCCCCCAGCTCTCCTGTGGCCCCCGTTAGGTACTGGAAGGCTGCTATGAATACGAGTGTCATGAAATTAAGCTAAATTAAGCTGCTAACTGGGTCACATGCGCTATGTCCGTAGGGAGAGACAACCCCAGATTTAAATGCATTAAGCTCCTGCTGTACCTTGCATTATTTTATCCGTGCTACTTGAGCTCAGGTGCTCGTGATGCCTCAACGCTAAGCCAGAGCTGCCGTGCTCCCCACACTGGGCCTGTCTGTCCGGGGTATAAAAGGAGAGGTTGAGCCTTGGCGTAGGCAGTGAGCAGAGCTTGGGCTGGTGAAACCCAATAAACTTGGCTTGAAGTTGTCCAGTTTCAGCACGTGAAGGAGAAGGAAGGAGTTCCCCTTCCCGGGAGCATCCCTCCACGCCTGTCCTCCCCTGCAGATAGCTTTGCTGAAGATCCTCCTCGCTGCAGCGCCCACCTCCAAAGCCAAGACCGACTCCATCAACATCCTGGCAGACGTGTTGCCCGAAGAGATGCCGTAAGTCCCTGACAAGGTGGCCACCAGCCATCCCAGTTTTGCCACAAAGTCTTGGACCGAACAGGAGAGTTGGGGTTTGGTGAGAGGTTTGGGGGACTCCAGATTCGGGTATGTCTCTTTGGATAGGTGCAAGGTACTGCTGCCACCAGGGCAGAGGGGTGAAAGCCAAGGAAGAGATGCTGGTTTTTCATGATTTGAACATGGTTGGCAGGCGCTGTGCTCTGCTAGCTGACAAAAATCATAAAATCTCACTGATTGACACAAATCATAAAGATCTGTGAGCATATTGCAGGTGTCCTTCACACCACTCCCCCAGGATTGCTGGCAGAGGGCAACCAGCTTCTATTTTTCATTTTTTTTAATGCGCTTTGGTGTCACAAAGGCAGGAGAGGATGGAAATGGGGAGTCCCAGGGGGAAGTGAGGGTCCCTGTTTCTCTAGAGCCTGTCCAGATGAATATGAACTCAACAGTCCCTCAGTCCTACTTGCTCCCGTACCCACTGTGCTGTTGCCTTTTCTCCCTCCAACGCAGCATCACCGTTCTTCAGAGCATGAAGCTGGGGATCGACGTGAACAGGCACAAGGAGATCATCGTGAAGAGCATCTCGGCTTCGCTGCTGCTGCTCCTCAAGCACTTCAAGCTGAACCACATCTACCAGGTGAGCGCAGAGAAGGGGTCGGCCAGCGCCAGGCTGGTCCTGAAGGTGGTGTGTCCGTATGGACCCTCTCCAGGAAGGGTTCCACGAGGAGCTGCAGATCGCTTTTCCGCAGCGGTGAACCCTTGCCCCGGGCTGGGATTTGTCTAGGGTTACTCAGGCAGGGATAACCTGCCTGCAATATATCTCTGGCTCTGTTTTGACAGGATTGTTTCCACTCCCGTGGAAAGAGTTTTCAGACTTCTGGAAAAATTCATGCTGTGGCTGATCAGGTTAAAATCATGAGTATGAGCCTTCCTGGCAGAAAGAGGAAGGGGATGGGGGCTAGACAAGACCCTCTTTTGCTCTGTCTCATCTCCAGGGGCCAGAAATAGTGCTGGGTAGGACCTCACGAGGTCAGCTAATCTAGTTCTCCATCCCTCGGCGGGATCAAGTTCTTGGGGCTCCGGTTTCAACACAGCCTGGAGGTCTGGGTCCTAGACGCAATCTGATTTTTGTTTCATCCGCATGGCACCAGTCGAACTGGGCCCACGTGAGGGCTTTCCTTGATGAAAGAAACCCCAGGGACTGATTTAGGCTGTGGCCTGGGCCCAGTTCTCCACCCATTCTGCAAGTCAAACAATTCGTGTTTTGTATTTTTTTTTCTTTTAAAGGCTTCACCATGGTACAAATCCAGCTGCGTTATGAAGCCCCTTGATATTTGTCTGAGGATAAATATAAATCCATGTAGTGGATTGGATAAAATGGAAAAAGAAAAAAACAAACCACATTTTTAAGATCCTCCATTTGCTCCGGGTCCCCCCATGTCCCTTCACTATTTTTTCTCCCTTTGCCCCCAAACCAGCCCCTCTCATTTCCCCCTCCATGGCACAAGGAGCCTTGTGCTAATTCTGGAGAAACCTGTAGAGTTTTCTCCCGATTCTGCTTGTGTCTGATTTTGGGTGAGCCATCATGATTTCTTTCGGTGCCGAAGCTGGTCTCGAGGAGCACCCCAAAAGCCGCTGCGGGGGCTGAGCTGATGCTTTGAGCATCGATGGAGGTAGCGGAGAGCGTGGCTGGTCCCGGCTCTGCTGGGGTCACCCTGTGCCAGCTGCTGCGTCAGTGCGGCAGCTATTGCACAGACCTGCACGCCAACACACAGCATGGCTTTTTGGTCTCAGTTCTGTCGAGATTTGGTGGTTTTTATGCCAACAGAGAAACGCCGTCACATTATTGCAGTTCAGCACAGAATTATCTTCAGTCCGATGCTGCATAACGTACCAAGGTGCTGGCAGCTGCATTTCCAAGCAGCGAGAGCGTCTCGGATCCCAGCTAGCAGGGACTGCTGATTTCTCACTCGCAAAGAACGGTGGCGATGTGTCGTCGGTGGCACGTACCGAGTGTTGACAGCTTGTACCAGGCTGAGATGAGACACAGGAACAAACTGTTTCTTCGCTCTCAGATTTGGGATGTTGATTGCAGGTTAGGGAGAGGCACGGTCAGGATGGGACGTTGCTGCTGTTTGTGTCTGTCTGGTCAGAGGACAGTAGAGATTTGTTGTGCTATGCAGCTAGCTCTACATCCTCAGATCATTTAATGCTTAGAGAGGGAAAGAAATTAAAAGCTCATATGAAGGTAAGGGCACTTTTTTCAGACTAAATTTGAAAATCAGCGTATGACAGCAACAGGAATTATTGTATTTTCTCATTAATAGCTACATCTCCTCCTTCCCTCTTCCCCATATGCTGTTTTACCACAGATTTTATTTGGAAAAGCTCCACTGCAGCTATTCCTAAACTACTGCCATAAAGTTTGTGTGTCCGCTCTATGGCAAATCATTTTCCAGCCGGTGGGAGTTGCTGTATACGATGCAAGCCGTATACAGCAGACTTCTGCAAGGGGAAGATGGTTTGCGAGGCGTCTGTAGCAAACCATCGAGACTGCTTTGCTTTCGGCTGGAAATGGATTTCCCTTCCTGGGTGATGCTCCCAGTTGTTCCAGCTAACGTTGACCCGTTTCACTTCTCTCCCCCAGTTTGAGTACGTGTCCCAGCATTTGGTGTTTGCCAACTGCATCCCGCTGATCCTGAAGTTCTTCAACCAAAACATCATGTCTTATATCACTGCCAAAAACAGGTACAGCCACTTCTGGGGAACAGAGAGGTGACGGCGCAGGGAGGCTTTGTGCATGAGGAACCTGACACGCGGTGGGACCGAGCGACCTCTGGTCCCAAGCAGAGCTTTGGGGCAGTTTGTTCTCCACTACAGGGATACGCTGGAGGGGGGCAAATCCCTTCTGCTGAATTATGAAGACTGGACAGGGAGTTTCCAATTTCTCACCTGACCACTAAAATACACATAGACCCCTCTCCCCTGCTGACAGTAGGCTTGTTCTCACCTTTACGTGGCCTCCTGGAAAGCAGGCCAGTGCCACCAGGCATCTGTGGGCCAAGCTTCAAAAAGGAGAGACGGGGTAGAGTCTTTTAGGTTTTTTCCGCTTTTTATACTTTTTATAACTGTAATGCAGCTGTCCTGACTTCTTCAGGTTTTGCGTAGTTGTCACCCCATTTTACTTCTGATTTGAGAACGACACTTGCCCCGATTTGAGTCTGTGTGGGGACTGGCTGGACTACCGCACGTCGGTGTAAAGAACTGAAAGAGCACAACTCTCACAGCTCAGCAGGAGCAGGCAGGATTTCCCCCTTTGGAGGGGAGCGCTGCAGGGGATGTTGCTGTTGGAAGGATGAAAAGATCCTTTTTCTTCCTTTTTGATGCTCTTTTTGTTGCCCTTCAGCTGTGCGAGTAGGCTGGTCTGCCTCCTGCGTGGTGTGGTTGTGTCTGTGTGAGAAGGCACGCGTGGAAAAATAGAAAGTAAAATATTAATTCTCTCACCCAGAGGTTTGTCAGATAGTGGCGAACAATGTTGGGCACTGCCCTGCAAAAAGGATTTTGTCACGTTCAGGTGTATAGCCCCAAGTCCAGTGATGCTGCAGTGGGAAATATCAGATGTGATGCCAGCCATGGGGCCCCCGGTCCTGAGCTGTCTGTCTCTGAGCTCTCCTGCTTCTATCTGCACGGCGCTTCCAGTTTTAGGGTTATGGTGGGTAGGAGCCAGCATCTGTCCTTGTGGTCGGACAAGCCCTTCCTGCGCCAAACGCTTTAAACGAAGCCTGGTTTAGGGGATCTCCCAGCCTTGGGTCTTCATCCTGGCTTGCCTGTGACTCAGTGATTGTCACAAGTCAGCTTGTTGCTCAGCTGCTGAATTTAAAAATAAAAAAATAGCAAACGAGAGGGAACCCAAGAACTGAAACTGTGCGATAGCGCACGCTTCCTTTTAAATCGGTGCACCTCAAAGGGCACGGATAGCATCAGTGTGTGGGTATATATGTATACATACTTCATATATATATATGTGTGTACTTCTCTTTTTATTTTTTTTAATTGGCTACTTTTACAAAATCAATAGGCCTGGGGGGCTTGGAAAGTCCTGATGCCCTCATTGTGAATTTCTTTGCTGGTCTCCATTTTAACCTAAAGATCTGGTGATGGGGTTTTTTTTTTTTCCTTTTTAAAAATATGCATAGGGATAACTAATCTATCATGTTTAATGGATCCAAACCCTTCGAGTCCTTATTAATGCACTCAGGATGTGTTTTGGGGCCAAGAGGTATTGACGTGCTCCATTAAGCCGAGACACGAGGCAGCGGTGAGGCCGGGAGCCCATTTGGATGCCGTTTGAAATGCAGGAGGGAGGCACGTCCACGCGACTCCGGCTGCGGGCTGGTGCCGGACGGGATTGCTGCCCATCCAAACTACCTGCTGCATGAGGCAGCACTGCTGTTGCAATTCAAACCCCAAGCATGGGGAAAATGTTGCAGATTTCCGGGTATAATCACATAGATCATCTTGAAAAGTTGCTCTTGGATTTACCTGGTTTTTAACGAGTCCCTTCTTCCCTGTCTTCCACAGCATCTCCGTCCTGGATTATCCATACTGCACAGTCTGTGACTTGCCCGAGCTCACAGCAGAAAGCCTGGTAAGCAGAAAGGGTCCTTGTAACCAGTATTGCTCTGAGCGAGACGGTGAGGAAGGGGTTTTGTTTTCTTTTTTTCTGTCTTTTTATTCTATACCCGAAACCTTTTCAAAATTAGACTATTTTTTCCCCCTGCAGAGTTGAAAATCCCTCCAATTGCTATCCTGACTCATTATCAGCTATGGGGAGGGGTGGAGGAAGCACATTATGAACCCCATAAAAATAGGTTTAGAGTTTTCCCTTTCACTTCGCCTGCTTTTAAAAAGGATTTGCCCGGAGGCTTGCCTCCCCGGTTTTAATTGCTCTGAGTGCTCACATTTTGTAAGATGCCAGTAGATGGAGGAATGAACCAAATTCCCTACGGAGAGGAGATGTAAGCCAGCGGGATGGGCTGTGTGAGCATACAGACTACAGATGAGACATTAACGCTGGCAGGTTCGTACCTGCAATAATTCAAACTGAGAGTTTGAATCGGGCAGGGTGCAGGGCAGGGGCAAGCTTTGGGGTTCACAGGGACGGGGCTCAGAGGGAAGGAAGACCCTAAATAATGCAGGAATCATTAAGAAGGAGCCTGACCACAACCAGTCTGGGCAGGGATGCTCTCATGTTGCCTGGCTGCTAAAATCTTAAGCGTATCGTATTTTCCTTCGCTTTATAAAGGTTAAAAACCATGAAAGTGAAAGATTTTCCTTAGTTTCTATGAACCAAAGTTGCTCACGAATCCCTCCAGGGTTGCGGTCAGCCAGGACAGCGAAACTGGTTTTATTGCTGCTGTAGCCACAGCATTTCTGATCTGCCGCTGCGATGCAAATTCCTGCCATGAGCTGATTGTGCCAGATCAAATTTATATTAAAACCCACTGTGGAGCGTGTGCGAGTGGCTGTGGGATCATCACACGTGGGCGGCGTGCTGGCTCCGTCCTCTGCCACTGCCCCACGTGCCTTCCCACCAGCGCTTCTTGCCTCCTTTTCGGTGCCTGTGTGGGGTGACGGCTCCTGGACATCGCCTCCTTCCTATAAACGGGATGGAGGTCGTGTTTTGTGCTGGTCCATGGGCTGCTTGCCAAAGGCTGGGTGTCCTGGCCAGGTTGGGTGGCCGTCCAGCCCTGCCAGGCTCCCACCGACTGCATCATAGCCCAATGGGGACATCTAGTGACACGTCGCTGAGTGCTGCGGTGGCTCATGCTAATCCTTACACCCACACTAAGCTTTGTGGCTGCAGAAGACTGAACATTTTTAGGGAAAATATTCCCAGTAGGGTCTGCTCTCCAGGCTGGGAGCGGTTGCATTAAACGACAGTGCCTCATCACTTTTTTCCAGCAGACATGGAGGTTGGCCTCATGGGAGACTAATTTAATCAGAAAATACACAGAAACCAACTTGAATTTTACCAAATGTGTTCTTCTTCTGGAGAATACCCATGAATGTGAGGATTTAATAAGAATTAAACATGCCCTGGTACTTCAGAGGCATGAATTTTTGCACGTACTTATGTTTCTTCAGCTAACATTTTGTGTGTTTAGGGTTTGGGGTTTTTTTTCAGTACTCCAATTTTAGCATCCGAGCCGTAGCACATTTCTGAGCAGATATTACAGATGATGGTGATTTTGGTGGGTTGAACGCAGGAGAGCGTTTGGTTTACTTCCACGGAAAACCAGGACGAGTTCAGCAGTGCTGTTTCCAGAGGAGGGATCCTTTGGCTCTTCCCGAATCATAGAATCATTAAGGTTGGAAAAGACCTCAAGAATCGGTGTAAATCATCCCGGCGAGGTAGCGGGGGCTTCACCCATCCTGCTGTGGGACAGACTCTTTGGTTCCTTGCCGGTCCCCGTCTCCCCTCTCCTGTCACGGGGCTGTCACTCCCCCCCAGCTCCCTGTGTTTGGGGAGGGGGCTGCAGAGGACCCTGCTGCACCGTATCGCGGTGCCATGGGGAGGGGAACAGGAGACGGGGGTAAAAGGGGATTAAAGTCTGTTTAGCCTGTTCCCTCCTTCTGTAAATCTGATGGAAAGCCTCTCATTTACTTGAAGCTATAGAGACAACATCAGATTGGTGACAAAAATGAGTCCAGCCACGTATGAAATGGGTACTAGCTTGTTCTGCTGGGGTCTTTTTGGAAAAACGACTTGGTGCAGAGGGAGTAGATTGGGACTGGGCACCGGTACTAAACTGCCCAGGCGCTGCTCCTGAGCCAGGACCCCCACGCAGCATCTGCGAGCACCTCCGTGACATCTCGGTGACATTCCGCCGCTGCGCTCTGCTGTGCAAGCTGCCCTGCGTGGGCAGGAGCCTCCAGCACAGGCATAGCCTCTACTGGCAGGAAAGTGCATTTGCTCAG
The DNA here is from genome assembly GCA_011057875.1 of Pterocles orientalis. Classification (NCBI taxonomy): domain Eukaryota; kingdom Metazoa; phylum Chordata; class Aves; order Pterocliformes; family Pteroclidae; genus Pterocles; species Pterocles orientalis. The sequence continues at coordinate 32,391 of WKFP01013675.1, forward strand.
AGCGGCTTTTACCAAATCCCAGAACTAAATTTTAAAAGTCAGAAGCACTTTCTTTTGGGCTCTAAAAATGTTATGTACAATAGCATTTTATCAGCTTACTGAAATTATAGGTTTGGTGCTTGCTTTTAAGAACAAAAGTATTTTGCTGACCAGATTTTCTTGGATAAATGTAGTTTTGAAGCTGGATTAGACACTGACAGAAGGGGCTCGTCCCCAAACTCTCCTCCCATGCATGCCCAGAACCTGGATCGAGCACCAAGGGGATCTTTGTTACAGAAAAGTCGTGTCCTCCTGATGGAAATGCTGCTCTGTCATCCTGCGTTGTTGTGTGATTTCCTTTTATTTGTCTGTAATATGTCCTCTAAGCATGCGGTAATTTATGAATTAATTTATATAATGAAGAAAATGTTCTCTAAGCAGTGATCATTAGGCTGTTAATTTGCTCTCTGACTGTAAACAAGGAATACAAATCTACCCCAGTATGTATTTCCCATGACGGAATAATGCGATTTATCTTAGCTCTGACTTTAAACCAAAATGCAAATGAAAATGCTGATTACATCCGAGTCTTTCGGAACAGTTTTCCCCAGAATCTGTTGGTTTGTCAGCAGCATGATGACAACACAAGTGAGGAGGCAGCTCCACTGCTCACTCTCCATCGGAAATAAGACTTGTGCAGATAGTAAAAAAATCCGGATTTTCTGCACAGGGATGTCTCGGTGGCGGTGCTGTTGAACGCTGCAGTTAGGGTTGTGCTTTCCTTTGCAGGAAGCCGGAGACAACAACCAATTCTGCTGGAGAAATTTGTTCTCCTGCATTAACCTGCTGAGGATCCTCAACAAGCTGACCAAGTGGAAGCACTCGAGGACAATGGTAAGGCGATGTTCCATCTCCCCGTGGGTTGCCAGCGTTGCTTCAGCCAGGCAGAGTTTCTTCTGGCAGCGCTGGGGCTTCTGCTGCTTCATAAACTGCCCATTTTGCTTTCACAGATCAAGTTTTAAATGCAGAAATACTTTTTTTTTTTTTTTT
>WKFP01013675.1:33439-48351 GCA_011057875.1 Pterocles orientalis
GCTGTGTGAGCATACAGACTACAGATGAGACATTAACGCTGGCAGGTTCGTACCTGCAATAATTCAAACTGAGAGTTTGAATCGGGCAGGGTGCAGGGCAGGGGCAAGCTTTGGGGTTCACAGGGAGGGGGCTCAGAGGGAAGGAAGACCCTAAATAATGCAGGAATCATTAAGAAGGAGCCTGACCACAACCAGTCCGGGCAGGGATGCTCTCATGTTGCCTGGCTGCTAAAATCTTAAGCATATCGCATTTTCCTTCGCTTTATAAAGGTTAAAAACCATGAAAGTGAAAGATTTTCCTTAGTTTCTATGAACCAAAGTTGCTCACGAATCCCTCCAGGGTCGCGGTCAGCCAGGACAGCGAAACTGGTTTTATTGCTGCTGTAGCCACAGCATTTCTGATCTGCCGCTGCGATGCAAATTCCTGCCGTGAGCTGATTGTGCCAGATCAAATTTATATTAAAACCCACTGTGGAGCGTGTGCGAGTGGCTGTGGGGTCGTCACACGTGGGTGGTGTGCTGGCTCCGTCCTCTGCCACTGCCCCACGTGCCTTCCCACCAGCGCTTCTTGCCTCCTTTTCAGTGCCCGTGCGGGGTGACGGCTCCTGGACATCGCCTCCTTCCTATAAACGGGATGGAGGTCGTGTTTTGTGCTGGTCCATGGGCTGCTTGCCAAAGGCTGGGTGTCCTGGCCAGGTTGGGTGGCCGTCCAGCCCTGCCAGGCTCCCACCGACCGCATCGTAGCCCGATGGGGACATCTAGTGACACGTCGCTGAGTGCTGTGGTGGCTCATGCTAATCCTTACACCCACACTAAGCTTTGTGGCTGCAGAAGACTGAACTTTTTTAGGGAAGATATTCCCAGTAGGGTCTGCTCTCCAGAGCGGTTGCGTTAAACGACAGTGCCTCATCACTTTTTTCCAGCAGACATGGAGGTTGGCCTCATGGGAGACTAATTTAATCAGAAAATACACAGAAACCAACTTGAATTTTACCAAATGTGTTCTTCTTCTGGAGAATACCCATGAATGTGATGATTTAATAAGAATTAAACATGCCCTGGTACTTCAGAGGCATGAATTTTTGCACGTACTTATGTTTCTTCAGCTAACATTTTGTGTGTTTAGGGGTTGTTTTTTTTTTTCAGTACTCCAATTTTAACATCCGAGCCGTAGCACATTTCCGAGCAGATATAACAGATGATGGCGATTTTGGTGGGTTGAACGCAGGAGAGCGTTTGGTTTACTTCCACGGAAAACCAGGACGAGTTCAGCAGTGCTGTTTCCAGAGGAGGGATCCTTTGGCTCTTCCCGAATCATAGAATCATTAAGGTTGGAAAAGACCTCAAGGATCGGTGTAAATAATCCCGGCGAGGTAGCGGGGGCTTCACCCATCCTGCTGTGGGTCTTTGATTCCTTGCCGGTCCCCGTCTCCCCTCTCCTGTCACGGGGCTGTCACTCCCCCCCAGCTCCCTGTGTTTGGGGAGGGGGCTGCAGAGGACCCTGCTGCACCGTATCGCGGTGCCATGGGGAGGGGAACAGGAGACGGGGGTAAAAGGGGATTAAAGTCTGTTTAGCCTGTTCCCTCCTTCTGTAAATCTGATGGAAAGACTCTCACTTACTTGAAGCTATAGAGACAACATCAGATTGGTGACAAAAATAAGTCCAGCCACGTATGAAATGGGTATTAGCTTGTTCTGCTGGGGTCTTTTTGGAAAAACGACTTGGTGCAGAGGGAGTAGATTCCGGTAGGAAACTGCCCAGGCGCTGCTCCTGAGCCAGGACCCCCACGCAGCATCTGCGAGCACCTCGGTGACATCTCGGTGACATTCTGCCACTGCGCTCTGCTGTGCAAGCTGCCCTGCGTGGGCAGGAGCCTCCAGCACAGGCATAGCCTCTACTGGCAGGAAAGTGCATTTGCTCAGAGCGGCTTTTACCAAATCCCAGAACTAAATTTAAAAAGTCAGAAGCACTTTCTTTTGGGCTCTAAAAATGTTATGTACAATAGCATTTTACCAGCTTACTGAAATTATAGGTTTGGTGCTTGCTTTTAAGAACAAAAGTATTTTGCTGACCAGATTTTCTTGGATAAATGTAGTTTTGAAGCTGGATTAGACACTGACAGAAGGGGCTCGTCCCCAAACTCTCCTCCCATGCATGCCCAGAACCTGGATCGAGCACCAAGGGGATCTTTGTTACAGAAAAGTCATGTCCTCCTGCTGCTGCTGATTACATCCGAGTCTTTCGGAACAGTTTTCCCCAGAATCTGTTGGTTTGTCAGCAGCATGATGACAACACAAGTGAGGAGGCAGCTCCACTGCTCACTCTCCATCTGAAATAAGACTTGTGCAGATAGTAAAAAATCCGGATTTTCTGCACAGGGATGTCTCGGTGGCGGTGCTGTTGAACGCTGCAGTTAGGGTTGTGCTTTCCTTTGCAGGAAGCCGGAGACAACAACCAATTCTGCTGGAGAAATTTATTCTCCTGCATTAACCTGCTGAGGATCCTCAACAAGCTGACCAAGTGGAAGCACTCGAGGACAATGGTAAGGCGATGTTCCATCTCCCCGTGGGCTGCCAGCGTTGCTTCAGCCAGGCAGAGTTTCTTCTGGCAGCGCTGGGGCTTCTGCTGCTTCATAAACTGCCCATTTTGCTTTCACAGATTGAGCTTTAAATGCAGAAATACTTTTTTTTTTTTGTAAGTAATACTTATTTCTCTGAGCCTCAAGCCCCCTGCAGCAGGTGTTATGTGGAACATTCCTGTTCTCGGGGTTTGTGCTGTGCATGGTCCAGGTGTTAGTGCCCAAAGCTGTGCCGACAGCACTCGTTGCTTTCTCGGACACGTCGCATTAATCTGTGTCGATTCCTTGGCAGATGCTGGTAGTCTTTAAGTCGGCCCCAATCCTGAAACGAGCTCTGAAGGTGAAGCAGGCCATGATGCAGCTCTACGTCCTCAAACTGCTGAAAATCCAGACCAAATACCTGGGGCGGCAGTGGAGAAAGAGCAACATGAAAACCATGTCTGCCATTTACCAGAAGGTGCGGCACCGCATGAACGACGACTGGGCTTACGGCAACGGTGAGTGGTGCCAGGGAAGCATCCGCCCTGTGCAGAGCCGAAATTGGCACGCAGGGGGTTTGATGTATTTTGGGCTGTGACCTGTTAGGATCCCGTGAATGTGTTTGGGTCAGCATTGGGGATTTTTTCAGAAATTTTTCAGCACCGTCAGAGGGAACAAATTGATTGCATGAGGAGAGGTGGGAATAATCAGATCAGGAAGGGATGTGGTCAGCTGGGGTCTCCAAAATGAGTTTCCAGCAAGCCCAGACCTGCACTTTTGCATTCCTAAATCTCTTTGGCCGTTGAGACACTAAACTGTCCTGGTATCCGCACCAAACGTGCGTGCTTAGGATGGCTGTGGAGTGAAAAATCTGACTGACAGCTCTGCAGCTCACACCTGAGAAACGCCGGCGGTTACATCCCAGCGGAGCAGACACTCTGAATCCTTAAGCTGAACCACAGGCTAGACGTGTCGGCCTGTTTAAACAGCTCTGTGTAGTCTAAATCTGTATTTTCTGAGGGATGTTGTGAAGTTTCTAATATTGCTCATGTATTAATCCATGGGATGCATCAGACCACACACTCTTATTCCCTTGTAAGAACACTCAGTTGCTGCAACAACTCACCCAAGCTTGGGACAAGAAGAGAAAGTATTCAAATATCTTTTTGCCTTAATAACATGGTCCTAAGTTTTTGCTCTGCATGTATCTTCTTTTTAATGAGGATTAAGCAGAAAAATTGGGTAGCATTCCTGTTTCAAAAGAAAGCAGGGCAAGAAGTAAAAGCCTAACAACTTTTTTACAAGGGAGAAAGGCGTTACAGAATTATGTTAGGGTGTTCAACTGTAAAATATATAATCAATTTTTGGAAGATTTATATGCTTTTGATAGTCATGGTACCACTATTGACACTAATTCAGAAGGACCAAAAAAACAGACTCAATATTTTTAATTCCACTTTAGGGCTAGTGGAGTTCCCCCAGTAACCAAAGAGCAGGAAGGCAGGAAGACTGGGGACCCCCTTTCTTTTACGGGGATTTTTATCCTGTCCCTGTCTTTCTCAGCGTGCTGACTGTTCCATGTGGGACTGAATACGGCACAAGGGCTCCTTTATTCCACTGACGGGATACAGGATGCTGCCTGCCTTGGGTCGCTTACATAGCTCGAGCACTACACGCTCCAAACCAGCAGGAGACCTGCCCTGGAGAAAGGCTTCATCTTAACCAGTGAATTTACATGTACCAAGTATTGAGAATGATGCAATTTTAGGACAGATGCAAAGGATACATTTTTGTGTGTGTGTCCCACTTCCCCCTTAGGAGTTAATCAACAACATAACGCAACGCTCCATCGCACAATTTACGACTCAGCAGAGACTGCGCCTTGACCTGGACAGTTTGCCAGGGAAGCGCTTGGCTTTCGGAGACACGATCTGGAAGGGTTTTTCCTGGAGTGTTTATTTTTATCTGGGTATGTCTGGGTTGATACTCAGCTCAGACCTTGCCCTCCCTTGAGCACTGCTGAGCTTTGCCAATGAATTTACTGAATCTTTATGGGGCGAACGACCATTTCTTATAGATTTAGAGCTCAGAAAGGCCAACTTTCAAAATACTATGTACTTTTTAACATGTTATATATTTAACATTATTTTAAATACTGTGTTAAAATATTTTGTGGTTATTACAGACAGTCACTAGATTTTCAACATCATTCATAGCTAAGTTTGTCCAAATTTTAAAAAAACTTTCAGTAGCTCGTAATAAGCTCGCCAGGTTTTAGCTACATACATTTCATCTTGATCTCTGCTTCAGACGTCTGTGGAGATTTTCAGGAAGAGGGGTGGGGCCTCTGAAAAAAGCAGGAGGTTGGTAATTGTAGAGAGTCCTTAAAGCACACAACAGAGCAGAAATAATTGCAATTCTATAGGAAGCTTTCTGACTCTACTCAATTTACAAATCATTTTAACAGTCTTTATTAACATACCTTAAATTAAAATGTGTACATAATGGCAGTTAATTAGGAATAATAATTAGGAATAACTGACTGGATAATATTCTGGTCAATTCAGACGTGGTTGCTGTAAAATCTTCAGCCTTTCCCTTGCTCAAACCTTATCAGAGTTATTTTTTCCACAATGCTTTGGTCTTGTTTCTTCTCCAATGTAGATATCGATGCCAGACCGTGGGACTTCCAGGCTGAAGAATGCACCCTGAGAGCCAACATCGAAGCCTTCAACAGCCGCAGATATGACAAACCTCAAGACTCGGAGTTTACGCCAGTGGACAACTGCCTGCAGAGCGTGCTGGGACAGCGGCTGGACCTCCCCGAGGACTTCCACTACTCCTACGAACTCTGGCTGGAGCGGGAGGTGTTTTCCCAGCCCATTCGCTGGGAGGAGCTGCTGCACTACCAGTGAGAGCGACACCTTCATCTGCCCCCAGTCCCACCTCGATAAGGACTCAAGGTGCTACAGGCTGGGGAAAGGAGGATTATTTTGGACCTGGAAAAAAATGTCAGTCTTCCCAAAGAGACCAAGCCTCTCAGTCTCCACCCAGACACCCCTGTGTACACAACTGCCGTCTTTTCAGAGGTCAGCCCTTTCCTGTGACTTCATGGACACCATCCAGTATCAACGGAGCTGCACAGAAGCCATGGACCAGGTTCTAGTTCCACGCTAGTGGCAGTGTCAAGAGTGAGCTGCTCTGGTCTTAGTTCAGAGTGACACCAGTGTGCAAGAGATCAGAGGCCAGGTCTGTCTCGTAACTTGGCTCAGGCGTTAAGTTTGTGGTAAGAGTATCTCGGCTGTGAAAGGTTTTCATCTCTCCCAAATGCCCCACGCTGTGCCTGATTTTTTTTCATTTATAGCTGTCTGATAACATGCTTCAAACATCCTACTGCTGCAAATGAAGCTGAAGAAATTCCTGGCGCTGCCCGTGACAGTCTCAAGCCTTGGTGACAGGCTGATTTGGCCAAAGGAGATGACATGACCTCTTGTCCCTGGGCTGGCGTTGCTGCTGCTGGGATCACACAACCCAATTTACAGAGGCTTGCTTCCAAAGTTGACCATTTTTGCACCACTCCCCTTTCCGTCACCACTCTGGTCACTTACCGTTTGTATTAGAGTCAAACCATCAGGAAGCTGTGCAGCGTTGAGAGCTGTAGGGGAGGTTGATTGCCACATTTCTCTCCCCCTGATTGTTTTTGAAGGATAATTACTACAAAGTTAGGTTTCCAGATAGCTTTCTTCATTGCTCTTTAGTCCTTCTAACCCTGGAGGAGACAGTAAATGCCACATTAAATGACCTAATTTTTACACCGTTTTGGTTAGGCCGTACTGTTACTGATACATCAAGCACACAAGTGGTAAAACCACAAGTATTTGTTATGACAGGATTTGTGCTTATTGCTGTGGAATGAAACCGAATGTTTCCTCAATGTGGCTTGTAAAAGGCCTTTTTCAAAGAAACCCACTCACCTTTTAAAATATGCTTTTGTTCAAAATAAAACAGAGCAACTTTTAAAGCATATACATTTACTTAAGCTTTATTCTTCCTGCACCTTAATTTAAACACTTCCTTTGCTGGTTTTATTTTAAAAGGACAAAAAAATCCCCCACAAACCAACTCATAAGCTCAGCTCTCACCTCTGCCCATGTCCACTCTCCCACTGCTGAGGAAAGGACATTTTGGATGTTCTATTCTGATGTATCTATAGAAATGTAGAAAAGAAAAACAGAATTATGGGCTGTAGATGTCTTCGCAAGTGTTTGTGCTTGTTTAAAAAGTAAGAAGTTATTTAAAAATAAATAATTCCAAGCAGTAAAACCAGAAACATACAATCTGTAATGGAAGCATGGTGCTGTCTTTAGGGATCCTAGAACTGGGAGAGCTCTGTACGTCCGGACAAGTCATTTCAGCACCTGTACCTCAGCTCCCTTTCTGAAATATGGCACCTAGCATTTCCCCATGTTCCCTAGAGCCTGCCGGCAGTAAAGAAACTAAAGATTAAATAAACACAAATAAATTAACAAACCCCAGCTAAGGTTGGCAGACATCTGAAGGGTTTGTTAAATATTTGAGTAGCAGAAGTGCGGCATAAATACTGCTTTTTTCAGCAGGTACCAGGGTCCAGAGCCCACAACTGGCTGGAAAGTTCAGGATTTTCTCTATGATGTTTTGTCTCATATTTTCCTACCAAATGTGCATTTTCCCCCTCAGGCCAGGGTCCTGGGAATTTAGCTGTTCCTTTGCAGGTATAGCGTATCCTGACACAAGGGATACCTCTCTAGCACGGTTGGTTTATTTTTCTCTTTCCTTCACATGGTGACCCCACAGTGAAAGAGCCTGGGGTGGTTTTGTTTCTGGGTAACGATGTTACACCCCTTGCTTTATGCTTCCTCCGGTATTGTCTGGTTTAGAGTGATTTAGAAAACAACCTAATCCCCCAAAAACGAAGTGTGCCTATATGGGAAGTACTATCAATGCATCCAAATCCTTTTAGTCTTTAATAAACTATGGTCATGAAGGTAAGTGTTTCAAGAGGACGAGGGAATGAATGAATTATTAAACAATCAGAAACTCAAACAAACCCTCAGTATTTGGCTCAAAACCTTTTTCCCCCCAAGTGTCTGTTTCCCACAATGTTTATATATATAAAAAAACCCCAACAGTAGTGACACAATGTAAATTTTTCTACATTATGTATTTGAATTGTGCTTCATAGAAGGTTTCCACAGCTTTTCAGTGTCTTGTGTTTTTACTGAGGTAGAGAACAGAAATACAGATTCTTACCCAAATGTCTGTGTGGTAGAGGATGGTATAAACTGTTGTCTTTGAATACAATTTCTTTCCACCACCGCTGCAAGTTATGCCTCTATACAGAAGGAACCTCTATGTAAAAAAGAAACCAGGGAAAGGTACATCTGTTAACTTAAAATATTTGTGTCTAATCACATCTTTGTCACAAAGACTGTACGTCTGTTGAGATGTGCCATGTTCAGAGGAGGGGATTTTCCGGAAAGCTGGAAAATGTGGGTTTCGGTTCATGCTGATGAAAGCTGCTGGCCTCGCTACGGGCTGCACCGCGCTCTGCAGAGCAGCTGCGGGGCTGAAATGCCAGTCTAACAGGAACAGAGGGAACCCCTATTTTAATAAGTTTATTCCACTTGCAGACAGATGCAGCTACCTCAAACAACGTAATACTTGAAAGGCTGTCCCTCGAGGTGTTCGAGCAGTGTATTAACTGAGGTCCCTCTGGAAAATCCCTTACCAGTGCTTCGGACAGTCCCAGATGCTGCTTTTCCAGCAGTGCTAGAAAAGACTCCATCCTCCTATTGCGCTTCTCAGACTGCAGGCAGGTAGCAGTTTAAAACTTCTTTGCTTCACGGTGAGGATGTTTTTCTCCTTAAAAAAAAATCTCAAAAAAAAATCTAGAAGGCAGCAATTATGGAATAATCGTTTTGATGTACAGCAAGGAAGTTTCAGAACAAAGTTTCAGATGGTTTCTGTACAGCTGAAGGAACCACACCTGTTATCTTCTCCCAGAATGACTGTTGATTCCAGGAATGCTCGAGTGTTCTCAGTTTCTGTTGTAAATGGTATATGCAGAGCTTGGGGTTTTTTTCAGCCTACAGGTGGTTGCAGAAAGTTTTCCTTTTGGTAAGTCATTTTCTGCAGCACCTCAGTATAGACTCTTCTATTTGTAGTCTTGTTTCCTAGGGATATAAGGCACATGCAGTTGCATTATTAGTTTCTCAGTCCCCTATAAGCAACTTTGGAACTGGTTAGCTCATTTCATTCAAACTTGACGTTCCTTTCAAAGTTGTGAAAGTTGGCAGCTAGGTAGAGAGCGACCCTATTAACTCCCCAGTCGAGTCCAGCCTTGATCCGTTGGGTCTGGCAGAGAGCAGCTGGCCAGTTAGTGCCCGTGTGATGGCTGGTGGATGGATCTGTGCGTGCCTGGAAGATGCTGGGGCGAGTCTGCAGCTGCCTCGTGTGCTGGGGTGAGGGAAAGAGGAGCTCTTCTGCAGGACACAAGGAAGGCTTATGGTTAGTGCCAGGAAAAGACAAGGGGGAGGCAGGCTGAGCTGCAGAGTGCTGCAGGGAAAGGATGGGAATGCATTAGTTCTGCAGCTTATGAAACAACTTGTTAAAAAAAAAAATTGATTTGTTGGAGTAAAGAACGTAATACATTATGTTCCTCCCCCGCCACAAGCACACTTCTCAGCAGCCATTGGATTCTCTGTTTGGATGCAGTCCCCTGGCTGTGCATGTACATTTTCTTCTCTCTCTGTGAAAAGGACCATAACCTGATATCCCTCCTTTCTCTTACGTGAATATTTCTATTTAAAAAATGATACCGAGGTGTCCTGGCCTGAAAGCTGCCAGAGCTAAAGCACTCTTTATTTATCCAGTTGTAACTACAGCAGTGACTTTATGAGGCCAAGTTTATTATACTCTTAGTTTGCAGAAACTTCCCTTAATTATTTATCAAAAGCCTTGCATGTGTAAACAAGAGCTTGGTTTGTAGCCAGGTTCAAGCAGCTTTACGAAATACAACAGTTGACTGCACAGGCTAATTTTTGTCTCCTCGATCTAATATTTCAGAGATGGTTGTCGCTAGCGTTACTTCTTTTTTAGCCTCAATTGTTAGTAAAATGTGGTCTCTTGCCGGTTGTTTTTGCTAAAAGGAGATAATAATTATGATTGCTTCTTTTATGCCATGTGGTTTGTTATTAAAAATTACACAAAATCATTTTTCCCTGAACACTGTAAAAATCAAATATTATTTTCTCATTATTTTTCATTATTTATTTCATTATCTACTCCAAGACTAATTTAAAAAGGTTTTACTTAGAAAAGCCTGCAGACCTTCTTTCTGAGCCACACTACCAAGCCTTTCCCTATTCTCTCCGGTTCTTTCACTTCTTTCACTGTTTTTTTGAGCTTCTTCTCATCAACTACCAGGATTCCTCTGGGATTTTCCTCAGCGGTGAATATTCTTCTGGCAGGGCTGTTTTAATCTCAATGAACTAACTGATTCAGTTACCCGTGGCCTCTTAAAGAGACAGAAAAGGGAGAGAAAAGGCAGAATAGGAGCTGCTTTAGTAAACTTAGCCGCTGAAAACAAGACTCAAACCACAGACATGCCTAGAATCAAAGACCGAGGCCCTGCACCTTTTCAGATGGCAGGGAACCTCTTTACAATTCATCCTCCACATTGCCCTGACAACGGCCCAGGAGGCAGAGTAACAGTATCCCTCCTTTTCCTTCACCACTAAATACAAACTTCAGCTGCTCCATCATCTAGCCGGAGTAGAGAAGAGGTAACATGCTCATTAGCCTCAGTGAAGCTTGATACTCCTCAGTGATCAGAAAGCAATTCCCTCTGAATTCTCCCGGATCGCACTCACAGCAACAGAGAACATCATGAGAGCAAAAAGGCTGGTATTCTCAAGAAAAAATATCCATGATAAATAAAAGAATTGGAGGTGTATGCTTTCTACACTTGATGTCTTATCGCTTGTTCTTGAAAACATGTAACATGTCCAGATTACAACAGATGATAATTTTTTTCCACTGGATTGAGAAAGAGGTTTGCATAGCATTAATGGTAATGGCACTCAGCTGGTCAGGCACTCAAGCACGTTACTTTGGAAAAACAAAATGGTGTTTTCCATTAACTCAATCCCTTTCTGCTCAAGGTAAATAAGTCTAATGGTTTCCACTCCGTGTTTCAAAATTGCTTTTCAAAACATCCTCCTCAGCAGCGTCTTGCTCTCCGCCGACACCCACGCTCAGCCATGATGTCGGGTGATGACCTAGCTGATATTATTTCCAAAGTTTCCTGGTCTCACTTCTCCTCTAACTTGTGCTCTGGCTCAACTTTCCCTCTTGATAAAAGAGTTAATCATTGGACCTGTATTTGGCCAAGGAGCGCTTTTGCTCTTTGATTTCTCTATTCCTGAGCTCCTCCTCTAGCCATCACCCGGTACACTTTGCTGTTGCACTCATTCCTGTCATTTAACCTTCTTTTGATACCTCGTGTACATGCAATGATAATTATTTTCCTTCAGTTTCCTCCTGACCACCTTCTTCCTTTCTTTCGCTGATACCTTTATTTCTCTTAATGTTTTACCAGGCTCTTGTTTTCTTTGTTGTTCTCATCTCATCTCTTGTTTTCATTTCTGGAAGTTCTTCTGATCATTTGTTATTAAACCGCATTTTCCTCAGTCACCAGCCTGACTCATTCTCTATATCCACTTCTACTTTCATGCTGAAATACCGTCCCTGCAAACATTTCTGCCACTACAGAGTGGCAGAAACTCTTCAGTCCTTGTACATTCGTAGCCAAATACGTCCAGTCTTCTATCAGTATTAAAAAAGCTCCTTTACAGAGTCCCCATACCTTCTAACCGCCGCACCACTTCGCAGCGTCCACAGCAATGGGTGAAGGTTTGTTAGTCGTTACAATTACATGAGATGGAAATTTGTGTTTGTAATAAACCAAACCATATCTGCAGCTGACAGGAAAAGGGGAAGAGCAGGAAAGATGGTTAGATATTTTTGAAAAATCAGATTTACAATCCTACCCACAGGCCCTTCCAATGCTGATTTATTTAAATGTTTGCATGTAGCAGGCTATAATATGTATAAACTTCATACCAGGGGAGAAAACAAAGGCTGGGCACCTGTTATGTCCAATAGGCAAATTAAAAAGTAAAGGCACCTCTATTCCCAGAAGTGTGTTGTTTTTTTTGAAAAAAAAAAGAAATTACATGTTGGTCTTTACTACTTACCATTGTATTAAAGTGATGACGAGCCTTTCTGACCTTCGATACTTATTTTACAGCCTCCAGTTCCCAAAATTAAGAGAACTATTGTTTATGTTAAAACGAATCATTCTGAAACAAAGCTGTTTTCCTACAGGTCCGTGTCCCACTGTCCTCCCCACTGCAGTGACAGCACATTCCTCTGCCAAACAGCCCAGAGACGGGCTGAGCTGGGCTGACACTTCCTCAGCATTAATAGTGTCTGTCCCCCACACTCTGCGCAGCTGATTATTTTAATGAAATGTGTAGGAAATGTATATATTTGAACTCCTAGGTCTATGTCAATATTTGTTGGAATCAGCCAACCAGCTCGGAAGCTGTTGCAGGTGGGTTGTCAGGCAAGCCCTGTTTCCTTAGGAAATTGACTAAAATAAAACCCCCTCCAAGCTCCTGCCTGGCAAGATTTGGAAGAAGAGCTTTGATATTTCCAAGTGCATCCTATGGGCTTACGTAGCAGAAAGCAGATTTAGAGAGGTTAATGTTTGAGATAAAAATAAACCCACGATCTAGGCAGACTCATTGATGTGCTGGGGTTTGGCAATAGCAGAATTATGAGCTGGTTTTTCTGTACAGTGATTCAGCTTCTACTGGTGTTTTTCACTTGTGCTTTTTGATTTTCAGCACTTTGCAAGTGAAAGCCGGGTGCTGAGGGACGCTGAAGACACCCGTCTCCCATCCTTTCTCCAAAGCTTTAGAAACATGCTATTATGGCTGTGAAAAAAAGGAAAATATCTCTAAAAAGGCACTAAAATGAACCCTTCATCCGCCTGCTCCTCCCTCCGACCCCTCCATCGCTTCCCCTGGGTCTCAGACTTCGGTTCAATTTTAATCATTGCGGGGATTTCTTGAAAACGTCCCAACTTTATGACATGTAGATTTGGATGCCTGCTGTGCAAAACCGAGGCTCTCAAATGGGCCAAAAGCAGATTTTCTGTGATATAGGACGCTGGGGCAGCTGGTTAAGGAGAGACACCCCCCCTCAATTTTCACACCACAGTACGAGAGGATGAAGGTATGGGACACATAGGCAGGAAACTGAGGCACATCATCTCCCCCCTGAGGCTTTTTGCCCACAAATAACGCGAACATTCATTTAGTAGTCTACCAAAGGCCAGTCTTTCCCATAACCTCCGAAAAGCACAACATCCTTCCCTCCTCCTCTCAGCTGTAAGTTGTTGTGGTATTTTTTTCCCCCCTCCCTATGACCTTTCTTTGGTAATTTCCCTGCGGGTGGGGTAAGCCTCTCCTCCGAACGCTGAGGGCGGGACGGCGGCGGCGGCTCCCCACAGCTCTGTGAGGAGCTTTTCCCGCCCTTTTCCTCAGGCGGCCCTTGCGGCTCCAACGGCCGCGGGCCGCGCGCGGAACGTTCCGCCCCTCGGCTGCGGATTGGACGAGGGGCGGTGCGTCGTGGTATTCCCCGCCCCGCCCTGCTCCCCCCCTTCCACTGCGCATGCGTGGGCGGGGGGTTTGCCATGGGAACGCGGCGCCTGAGGTAAATGAGGGGAGAGCGCGCCCGGCGGCGGTCTTGAGGGGAGGGTACGGCCCGGACCTCGGCCCTGACCCTCTCAATGCTCGAGGCCCGCCGTAAGGAGAGCTGGGGCTAGGGTAGGCTGCCCTTAAAGGTTGTGGTTTTGTTTTTGGAGCGTTGTGTCTCTGTGGGACGGGTGCCTCACACCCAGCGGGGGAAAAGCTGTGGAGAACTCATGGTCTTTTCACGCGGGGGGTGTGGGGGAAGTTCTCCACAGCTTCAGTTTCTCCAGTCAGCTCTCCACAGTTTCGTTTCTTCAGTCAGTGCTGTGGAGACAGGGAGGTAGGGTCCTGCCTGGGCTACAAGAGGTGTCCCACAAGCACTGCCGTGAGCCTGGGGCTCGGCGAGGGTCTTTTGTAGTTGCTGACACCGAGTTGAGGTTCAGGTTGGTTTTTTTTTGCCTGTTCAGGTTTTCTTTTTTTCCCCCCCTGTCTAGCCTTTGCTTTGTTAGGATAAATCCTGCTGAAAAATCCTGGAATCTGGCAGTGAATAGATGACTTCAGAGGTGATTGTCTGCAAAGAAACACCTTCAGGTATGGCACACCTCAAGCGCGTTTAAAAATTTCACTTTTTTTTTTCTTTTTTTTTTTCCCCTCTGCCTGTAAAGTTTAGGGGAAAACGATACTAATGCCTTGTGCAGTATGTAACCTGCTGTGTGATTGTGTGTTGCAGGGTCCATCTTCAGGGCTTGATGAGGAGTCCCTCCTCTCAGTAAAAGGACTTAGCCATGGTAATACAGGTTTGATAATTTTGACGTGTATTGATACTGCTTTTTAAGGAAATTGAGTTAATATCCAGAAGGTTTCTTCCCAAGGCTGCAGGACATAAACTGTCCTGACCAAATTCAATGCATGCAAGTATGTACCTGATGCTGATTTTCAGCTTTTCTTGCTGTTCTTGGCTACAGGCTGTAAAATTTTGCACACATCTTATAAAGCCTCAAATCTTATTGCTTGTGGGCGAATGAAAATACTGCATAAATGTGGATTT
The DNA here is from genome assembly GCA_011057875.1 of Pterocles orientalis. NCBI lineage: Eukaryota > Metazoa > Chordata > Aves > Pterocliformes > Pteroclidae > Pterocles > Pterocles orientalis. The sequence goes on from WKFP01013675.1 coordinate 47,845, forward strand.
CCCAGTACTTTTGAAGAATGTTCAGATGTCATGCTGGGTTGTAGTTTAAAAAGCAATTGTAAGTCTGATCTGTGCAAGTCCTGCCTCTACATGCTGAAGAACTGCTCTTTGTTCAACATCACATGTCCTTTGGTTGCCTGATAAATCCGTAAGAAATCCTGGGGTTAGTGTTGGCTCTGGCACTGCTGTAGGTGCACATACATGCACAAGGTGTTGTTTCTAACGGCATTTGTGATGCTGTCCTGTACCTTGTTAGCGTCCCACACTTCAGGAACCCCTGCTTTAGGCTGTGCTCAAATGTGTGAGCTGACTGCAGACCACAGTTTACTGATGCCACATTTCATGAGAGATGAGAAATGGAGGACAACACCGTTGCTGACAATGATTGAGAACATCTAAAGCCTGGAGGTCAGAGGTTTTTCCGCTTCATTATCTGCTGCAGAAGGACAGCAGGAGCAGCGAGGCAGCTCTAGACAAAAGTCATGCCCTGGTTCTCACTGCAGACTT
>WKFP01013675.1:86691-121332 GCA_011057875.1 Pterocles orientalis
AGTTGTTTGTTGGAGGATCAGTTTAATAGCTCCTCGAACCCGCTGCTGAGCGCAGGTACGCGCCCTTGCCCCGGTCTGTTACTCGGTGAATTTGTTTGTGAATCTTTTAATCAACTCGTTTTGCGCATGGATCTAGTCCAGGTGAATATATCCTAGCTAAGCTCTTCTTCTTCACGTATTGCGAACCATAAAATGCTGGACATCACTAGCGTCTTCCACCTGAAACTCTCACCGCTTTCCGAAGCAAAGGCTGCACCATTGACAGTGGAATTCGGAGGAAGGTTTGAAGGTGGGTGGCAGGAACCCTTCGCCTGGACCATCCGAGCACCGCCCTGCCTTGGGGAGAATCCCGCTTTATCCTGTATCCGTTGCAGCGATTGCAAGGAGGTTCGGCGGTTACAGTGTTCTCCTGACTCTCCCTTTGCTTTCTCCCAAAATCTGGTGGGAATGAACCAGTTGTGGGTCGGACAGGCCCACTGGGAAGGTTGCCTGGAGGTGTTCCTCCCCCTGGGATGGCACCACTTGCTAGGAAACATCAGAGCCTGTTATTGGGACGGGAGTAGTACAGGTTACAACCAGGAGCAGACCTTGTGTTCTCGCCAGGAGGGTTGGTGAGGGGGGAGCTGGGAGGGGACGGCCAGGGGATCAAGGCTGGATGCCCACTTTGTTCTGGAGGTCACCAAACTCCAGGAAGACCCTTCCATTGACACGCAGAAAACGGGGCGGTGGGGGCTGTGGTTGGTGGAGCACGTAGGAGAGTGAAGGGCATCCTGATTTGCATTGGTGTCGATGGCAATGGAATATGGTTTGGGTTTTTTTTCCTCCGTAGCGAAGATGTAGCTGTACAAAGGCTCTTGGGATGCTTTGGTTGGAAGGTGTTTTCCATCGAAGCATTGACTGTAGGATTGACAAGCCCAGCATCTCTTTTTCCTCCTGTTTTTCATCCTTTCTCTGCGGCCGTGCTGCTTTCAGTGGGTGACGAAGCCTGGTTCTGTGCAGGAGGATGAAATCGGGTGTCTCCTCAGTACGGAGCACGGTGAGGTGTGTTCTGCTCCTGGGCTCTGAGCCTCTGCTTCCTCACCAGCGTTGTTTTTGTTGGGTGTTGATTGCTTCGTGCCTCTGTGGGGCTGTGGGTGAGGCAAATGTGTGAATTATTTTATTTTATTTGCTCTGTGTGCTGTCTCTATTGCCTGTAAATAACACGTGGATCGCTCAGACACCGCAGACTGATAGCGGCTGGGACGGCAACTCGGCTCTTCCAGTAGTGTTACAAAATTCATCTGACTTCAAACACAGAAGCAGAAAAACATAAAAGGATATTTTCATTTCTACAGCATGCTTCTTGCTTGTAAGCAGCGTGATCAGGAAACAGAATCCAAAAGAAACCGAGTCCCTCCCGCTGTTTATTACATAACCACCTAATGACGGTCATCAAATGGGGATGACTTCGAGGCTTGGAAAACTTCTCCGCAGTCTGGGTCAAAAATACTTGCAGGACCACACCCCCGGAGTCTCCAGGCTTTATTTACCTTGCGACATCCCCTCTAGAGGGACGGTGTGTAAATTAATTCTTCTCTCCGTCAGTTTATTTTTGGCGTCGGCCATTAGAGGCTCCTGCTGCTGCTTGCTTAGACAGAAAGAAAATCCTGGAACTCCTGCTTTTCCTTTTGAAGGAGAAGGGATTTCAGGTCGTGCTGCCTGGAACGAGCCGGTGGATTTGAAGCTCTTCTGGCAGTTGCTTTGGGTTGCAGGTTGGGTTTTTTTTCAGGCTGCTTGTTTCTGCTTCGTGAGTATTCATGGCAGTTGGCGGGTGAATGGGTAAATTGGGTCTGTAGCTCGAGGAGGAAGCGGTGTGTGTTCCTGTGATAGCTGGAGTGCTTACACCCTGATAATGAGAAGCATGTGTGGATGGAGGTGGTGCTGAAGAAGTGTGAAAGACATCTCCAGTATGAAATGGAGCAGCCAAGAAAAACTCCTGGTCCTCTTTCCGTGGATCAAATTGTGCGTCGCAGGGACTCTGAAAAACTTGGAGTTCCCGTGGGATTTGCACACTGTGCTGTTTATTCAAAGCAGGAAAAGCCCCATGTAAGCGCTGACCGAAGGTGGGTCAGGGCTGGGAAACCGCGATGGCTCGATCTGGGATGTTCTCCACGCGTGTGGGAAGTTGGAGATTCCGGTGGAGTACTGCTGACCCCTGCCCCTTCCCAAACCAAGGCAGACGGAAATAACTCTGCATAGCAAAAAGGGTATTAGAGGGTGTGCTGATTTTTTTTTTTCTGATTTTTAAAACCCTGCTTCATCTTTTAACAAATATCTTGGGTCCTGAGTGTTGGGTTTTGCCGGCGTAGAAGACGGCTCAGCGCTAAGCAGGATGCTCGGAGAGCGCAGTCGCCTGCTTAATGGGCTCTTTGTCAATACGAGAGAGAAAAATGTTTGAACCAGGATTTAAATCCTTCCATAAGATTTAAATAACTCCCAGCCAAATCTCTTTGATCTGGTTGGGCTGTAGATGCACTTCATTTCCAGCGAACAGGAATCTTAATCCTGCACAATATGCAGCTGCAAACGTAGCTGGATTTTCTCGCGTACCTGCTGTTTCGTTTTGAGAGGTTTTCCTCCTCGTGCGCAATCTTTCGCAGCGTGGCCAGCTGACGTGTTCTTGAACCGCAGGAGACCGGCGGGAGGGAGCCTGTCCTTCTTCCCAGGTGCTGAGGGCGGGAGGTATCCCATTTTTACTGGCACTAAACCCAGCCTCGCCGGACTCTGTCACCTTAGATGCCCCAAAGGGCGCCACAGGGTAACTAGAGTCACCCGTTTTCGTGAGCCTGGAAGAGGATCCCCAAATTCTTCCTCCTGTGAATGCAGATAGTTGACACCAGAGGCAGTTGGCAGCCTCTTCCACAGCTGTACGGAAAAAAAAAACAACAACAAACTTAAGAGTAAGGTCTTGCAAGCATGCTATCGTAGTGTGTAACTTCCCTACAGGATTTGATTAGGTTTTTCTGCCTTTTTTATTTTTTTTGGAAGACTGAATGGCCAGGCTTCCTGATCTTTTTGTTTGCTCACAACATCGACGGCTTCCGTGTGCGTTGCAGGATGGGAGGGCAAATGAATTGAATGGGTCAAAGCATAAAACCGCAAGAAGGGAGAGATTTGGGGTTTTTTTGGTGGTCTGGGGCAGCTCATCACCGCTTGGTCCATTGCCTGGGCCCTTCTTTGAATACCTGTACCATTCCTCACCCAGAACCAGCTGCACTCATACTGGTGGGACTCATTCTGGGTTGAGGATCCAACCGTACCAGCTGAAGTACGTCCCTGAAGACTGCGAGGGGTGGGCCAGGTTTGCCAGTTTAGGATTGAAGCTGAATAATTAAATGTGGTTGGGGCTGTGTTTTCTGCCTTTAATCCGCTTGAATTAAAGCGACATGAGGACCGCCTCAGGGTGATCCGTCCAGCCAAGGCTGAGGACAGCTGGACATCACGGTTAACGCGATACTCACACACGTGTGTCACATCGCCACCCTCTCGCTCGGATCCCTCGGTAAAACACGCTTCTGTTGTGTTTTCCTGCGGTAGCCCAGCAAATCCTCTCTCTCGATAGAAGATTAAAACTGGGAACATTTGCACCTCAATGCAGACTCTCGTTGCGGCAGTCATCCAGTCGGGGCGCAGACCGTTGCGCAGTGCTGGGAGTGCTGTCGGCCATCAGCAAAGAGCAGCGCTCTCGGCAGTTGCGCTTGTTGGGTTAGTAGTTCTTAAAAGACCCCTTTGCGTGTTATTTTTAAAAAGTTGTTCTGACTAGAGGTGACTAAGTCGCTTCACACTGCTAAAATGGCTTCAGGCTATGCAGGTCCGAGTAAAATAATGTGAAATTGGGGGTTCTGGGGGTTCCTTAAATAAAAAAATGTGAGTTGACACAGTATTTGAGAATGGCGTTGATCATATGTAACGTTTCCCGGACTCACGTCAGACTACACATCCTGCAAAAAAATGTAGGGAGGAAGGTTCTGCCCTGGGTGTTACTGGGGGATACTGGTAAGGGAGAGTCACCTCTGCGGATCGCAGCCCAAGTGCTTAACGTGAAACCTGCCGAGCCTGGGGGAGGCACAGCAATGCTGAATGCGAATTCCACCCCGTGGTTTACGGTTTTACCGTGCGGCTTCACTTCCAGTCGTGGGCTACCCTCGCCAGCCGGGATGTGGTGGTCTGCCCTTCCCGCGGGTTTCTGACTTGAGCTAAGCGTGTGCTAACCCCTTTCTTGGGCTCTTCGCGGGGAGGATCGATTTAACTGTAGTACTTTTTTTAAAAAACTTAAATGAATTGCTTAAAATTTGTAAAAAAGGTCCTCCTGCATGTACATGCTGCGCTTTCCCTGGGAACCACCATTGCGCTGTTTGAGGCGAGGAACTTGAGCCAGTCCAGCCCAGCTCAGCTGCTGGGGTAATTTAAATTATTTTTTTTTTTTCCTGGAGAGCTTCATGTTCTCTTTGATGTGCTGCTTCTGCTCCCCACTGGCCTGGGCAGGAGGGAGACCAGGCATGGGGGTAGAATGTGGCTGGGAAGTCCTCTTGCCATCACCTTCGTGCTGAAGCCTGAGAAGAATTTTCCGGTACAAACCACCTTGTCCTTAGGTTCAGCCCAGAGCTTCCTGCCGGCGTTTGATGCTAAATACGTGAAGTTAAGCTGCAAAAAGGACCCATTGCAAATTGCGTTGTGCGTCGTGAAATGAAGGTCCTATCGCATCGCCAAATGGCAGCTTTCAGCAGAAACTTCAGCAGCAAATAGTTTAAATTCCTAATAAATGTGGAAAATCCTTTTTGGTTCTTTTCCAGGCTTTGTGTGAAGTTTTTCCCGCAGTGGGACGTGTTTGCTCTTTTATGGGAGATGCTGATAGGAAGAGCCCGTTAATAGAAGGGGTTTGATTTCATTTTCTAGAATCAATTTCATTTTAGGTCTTTTCTTGTTGAGACCGGTAGCACAGGGAATTTTTTTCCCTTACTAATTAAAAGACTTACTGTACTGATATTGTGCCACAGGAGGACGCTGTGGAACGAGAGCTGGTTTCTGTAGTTCCTCCTGGTGCTTGAGTTTCCGTGTCTCTGCCGACGTGCGGCAGCCGGCCAGCGTGAAATGAGACGTTCGCTTCGATCTTGGTGGGACTGGCGTGTCTTATCCTGCCTTTGCGCAGGGAATCTGTTGTTGCTGCTGACAGGAGCCAAGGGCTCAAGTCCTGGAAAGTGAGTCCCAGCTCAAACCTTGCGCAATTTCCAGAGTGACACAACTTTCACCAGGAAAAAACAAAAAAACCCACCTATTTTTTAATTAGATTGAGGTGTAGGCCAGCAAATTCTTTCCATGGGCAAGGGAAGACTTTTTCCACCATCATGGAAAAATAGGATTTAAAGGAGTTGTCATAATAATTAAGATACTAATTGATCTTGTCCCTGAGGAATGGCGTTGATTCCTTATCGCACCCACAGTGGTACTCCCCTCTAGGCACAAGTTTGTACAAGAACGGTATAAAATTGATCCTGAAGGTGAAATAAATAATATTTAGGCAGCAAGGGATGCCAATGCAATAAGTGGACATCACGGAAAGAGCTGAATCGGTGCTATCAGGAGCGTGAAACCCCCTGCCAGGGAGGATGCGAACATCCTCTTTCTTCTCTCCCCGTGGAGGAAGGACCAGGAGAAGTTCTGGGTCTTGCTTGTTGGTTCGTAGCGCAGCTGAGAGACGCGAGACGGGGTCTTTCCGTGTGGTTTTGTTCCCAAGCTGCACTCGCAGAAGCCACCACAGTTGTAGTCTCCTGGTGTAGACCTCTTGCCATCTCAGAGGTCACCTGGAAGTGGTTTCTTGGCCAGCATGGTGAGGAAACGCTACGAGCAAGCTCTGCGCCCGCGTGAGTCAGGCTGGCTGGGAGGTGGACGTCTTCGCGTGAGCTGTGGCCTCCAGGTACCAGCCAGCGCTGGCCCAGGGAGAGGAGGATCGTGGCCAGGGCAGCACCACGCCAGGACTGGCCATCTCCCAACCTCACTGGGAGGTTGTCCTCATCCTCCCCTCAGCTGGAGCCTGGCAGCTGAAGTTCAGCCCATCTCAGGAGCGATCAAAACCCGGATTATTGCTGGCTGTCGTCGTCGGAGGGTGGGTGCAAGTTGAGCAGAACTGACGGGGTTGGATGAAGGCTGGTGGTTGCAGTCATGGCTCATTGTGAAATTCGGGGTGTACCGTGTCTTGGTCTGGTTGCCGTTGTTTCCGAAGGAGGTTAGTTCTTCATGGTTAGTAAAACCATCGAAATCTGCTCGTTAGAAAGCGAGTGTATCAGGATGGAAGTACTTGCTTTAAAAAAACCGAGTAGTGGGCTTTGTGCCAGAATAGCGAAGAGCAGCACCGGGCAATTTCAAAGGTATGATTGCCGTCCAACAGGGTTTGATTTTATTAGTAAATGGCAAATGATTTATTTCTTGCTGGATCAGTTTTCATTTAGGAATTACTCCAGCCTGTCTTCGCAGGGAATTTGGAATTTATCGAGCCGTACAGCCGGAAGTTGGAAATAGCTTTTTAAATAAAACGTTTTTATGGACTGAGTGCATAGGGAGTGCTTTTTAATCTGATTAAATACATGAAGTATGAAACCTAGCTCACTGCAAAAAACCTCCTCCATGCCACACTGGCCTGGATCATCAAAGGTATTGTAGATCCCTGCCTCTTGCGAGACGACGCTGGTGCCGGTGGTCGCGGTGGCGGGCAGGCGATGCGCCGTTGCAGCTGCGAGCGGTTGGTAGTTCTTAAAATAAATCGGGGCGGTGTGGTCTGCCTTCCCCGCTGCAGCAGGCTCGTGGCGAGGGAGGCAGCTCAGCGGGGCACACGCTGTGCACGTGTGAAGCCCTGTGTGCCACCGCCAGCACCTTTGTGACCTAAAAAACTGTTTCTGCCTCGCTGCGATGGCCGAGGGATGGAGACAAGCGTGAGAGCAATGCTGAGCATCGTCACCACCTCCCGCGGCGTCGCAGGAGTGAGCACCGTGGGTCCCCCCCCGAGCTGGGGGAAGGGGAAAAGCCAAGTGAGCAGCAAATGGCTAAAACCTGATCCAGAAGCCCATTTTCTAGCAGAGACGCTGGTCTTTGTGGCTGAACACTGCTGGAGAGCTGCGAGAAGGGGCTTAGCAGGCGGCTGGTGTTTGCAGCAGCCACCCCGCAGCCCGCGGAGCTGCCGCAGGAGAATTAACGCACGCGGGTCACCGGAGCCCCGTTGATTATCGCTCCACAATCGCCTCCCAGAACAAAAGTGCCAGTGTGATGTCGGTTGCTTAATGCAAAGCAAACGAGTTATTTACAGCGGAGCCTTGAATCCATTAAGGGCGTATGAAACTCCCGATGCTTGTCAACTTTACAAGAGTGGAAGAAAGAAGGGGAGGAGGTGCCGCACGTTTTCTGGAAAACAGCTCACCGAGCGTGGGGCAGTGTTTCATCAAAGTTAAAACCGTGAGGAGGCTGACCAGCTTGAATGATGGACCAGATTTTTTTTTTTTTTTCTTTTTACACTGGTCTCAGGACTGCTGTGTAATGCCAGACAAAGTACTTCATGGCAAGTTCCTGTGTGGAGCAGGGTTGTCGATAAGGAGTCGGTACGGACTGCGGTGCAGGGATCAAACAGAAAATGGGTTGGGAAAGAAAAAAAACAGGAGTGTTTCCATTCCTTTGAAACAGATATGTCGAACTTTCCCTCTCAAATAAGTCCTCTAAATGACTTAATTTAAAAAAAAATGAATTTAAAAAAAATTAAAAAATTCAGGAACATCTGATGTCCCCTGAGCCAACTGATCAACCACAACCTTGGCTTGTCTCTTCCTTTCTCCTTTCTGCTTCCTTTACAGAATACGAGGCTTGGCTTTGGGGAAAATGTCGTTATAAACCCTCCTCTATGAGAGTGTGTTTGCAGCCGGTGAGGCTTCATCGGTGTCCTGCTCTTTGTCTTTCGGCGGGTCCGTCACCCGGAGGATGAGGAGAAGCTGGATGCAGGCTTTTTTCAGAGACACGAGCTGATGCGAGCTCATCGCCTCTGTTTTCTGTAGTTGCCGTGGCTTCCCACAGCGTCCGGTTTGCCTTTGTATTGTCTGAATTCAGCATCTTTTCAGCAATTCAAAGCCAATTCTTCGGTGGCTTGTGTAATGCAGCTCTTCCCCCGAGTCTCATTGCTGGGAGAGAAGAGGGTCGATGACCTGACCAGCCTGGAGGGGGGACGGGGACGGTACAGAGGTTAACGTGGCTGTGACACTAATTGCTGACGGTGATCACTTAAAGTGGGTTCTGAAAAAGTGTATGTGTCTGTTAGTCCTCTGCCTTTCCTCCTAATTTCCCAATCCTTGCTTGTATCGCTGCAGAAGGCAGAGCTGCTGCTTGAGCTCGGGCCATGGGTCAGATGTTAGTTCCCTGGTCCCGCCGTGCCGTGCAGCTGGCTGGGTTTCACTCTTCCCAAAACCTTTGGGTAGGAAAGGTTGTGCTGTAGCACACTCAGCAGGCTGCGTGAGAGTTGCCCTTTCTCTTTGCTATTGGCGATTTGCTAATTTTTGTGTTTTAGTTGTAAAATGTCATGTTCATTTTTATGTGGGTGCAGGGTACAGGTGGACTCTTCCCTTATGGTGTCTATCCATAGCAACTCATGCTCAATATGAAAATGTGAAGCCTGAAAATACCCAAGCAAAGAAAATACCCAAGGCTTTGACGAAGCAGCAGGTTTTGTGAGAAGGACAGCACACCCTTTTTCACAGTGACTTCTTGGGTTGTATGGAAGGGAGGTTTGCTTGTTGACCGAGCTCTGAAATATCCAAGCAGAAGAAAGGCTTGGTTGCAAAACTTGAACTTGAGAACTTTATATTTGGTGTTTAGGGTGTTGGCGAGGCTGTTACCTGTTCCCACCTCATCTCACAGTGATAGAATCATAGAAACATGGAGTGGTTGGGTTGGGAGGGACCTTAAAGCCCATCTAGTGCCACCCCCTGCCATGGGCAGGGCCACCTCCCACTAGCCCAGGTTGCCCAAAGCCTCATCCAGCCTGGCCTTGAACCCCTCCAGGGATGGGGCATCCACAGCTTCTCTGGGCACCCTGGGCCACTGCCTCACCCCCGTCATCATAAAGGATTTCTTCCTTGTGTCGGATCTAAGTCCACTCTCTTTTCACTGAAGACTTATGCCTTAGTCTGTGTGTGCTTGGGAGAGTGTAGAGCACATCTCCATCAAAATATTCTGCGTCTCAGCCCTTCTCCTGTAGTCTCCATTCAGATAATCCACATTTTGCCTCCTTTTAAAATTATTTAAACTATCACAGAAGTGACACCTATTGATTCTTTTATTTATTGTTAATTTGAACAGTTTCATCTGCCTTAGGCATTGTGTTGGTGAGTTGCTAAAAACGGCCGCGAAATAAATTCAGGCCCCATGTAAGAGAGTTTTCCTGGTCGTGCTGGTGTACCTCAGCATTTTTTCTGGTGTGGACATTTCATTTTTGGCTCAAAGCACCCGTGAAGCAACATTAAACTGGATGGCAGTGGAAGAGAAGAATTTCTGCAGCAGGATAACCCACGTGGTTTTGTTTCGGTGGAGTTCTCTCTCTTAGAGAAGAGAGCAGACCAGCCCTTCCTTTTAATGCGTGTGGTTTTAAATTTAATGTAGAATTGATGGGGTTTACGTTCAGTTTCCTTGTTTTCTGCCGGTTTGAGTGGTACGGCTGCTGCTATTTTGGATTGCTTTGCTTCTCCTGCAGCTGGTGTTCTTCCAGCAATGGTGTCAACAGCCGTTGGTCATCGTTGACAGGACATCAAAGGAACCTCTGACACAGCCGTGAAGCGACTGCACTGTGTGATGAGAGGGACTTTATCCTCATATTTTTTTAAGCAGTTTAAATGACTTTAAAAATACTTCTGGCTGTCGTCCAAGGCTTCTGGACTAAGCTACAACGTTGTTGTGGGAATCACCGTATCATTAGGGTTTCCTTGCTCCTGAAAATGTTCTGGTTTCTGCACCAAACAGGAATAAACTTTCCTTTTCTAGAACGATGACTGCTCATCTCTAAAATGAATCAAGAACAACTTTCCTTTCATCCCCTGTGCCTGAATCCCTGTTCAAATCCAAGCGTGGACCCTTCCGATAATTGGCGGAGATGGTGGGGCAACAACAGCAGCAGCAGGTTGGTCATCACCAGCAGGAGGGCGAGGTGCTTGCCCACAAATCCTGGCTTGTATCAGGAATCCTTTGAATATATTAATATAATTATCATAATATATCAATATTAAACCCAAGGTTTCAACACTCAAAGATAAGGTCTCGTGTCTTTCGACATATGATTCTGGAGGTGTTTGGAAATTTTTTGGGAGGAAAATGCTCGGAAGGTAGGAAAGTAGAAAACCTGCATTGGTTGAAGCCAGCTGTCGGGTTAAACTAGAATTAATCCAACTTCCAACTTGGAAATGAATTACTCGAGCTTGTGGTGGTGGTGTGCGTGCAGTTTGGCACCGTTTACTGAAGAGCTGTCGTAATTTATTGCCTTTTCCCCCACCTTACACCTACTTTTATACAGGCAGGAGAGCTTAAGGGTGAGGAAATGTAATTCCACCACTAGGAAAGCGAGTGTCCTTCCTCCGCTGCACCACGGGATGGGGTGGAGATCGCAAGAGTTTGTAGTTTGATGGTCATTAGATCAGGTTTGAATGAAAGGGGCTTCATCATTAAATAAACACAACGAACTTGCTGTTGATCCCAGTCATTGCCATTTTCATTTGACTGGAAGGCACTTAAACTGTGTTGCTCCAGTGACAAAAGCAGCTCTACCCTTTCAGAAGAAGCCCGGTGCCTTGGGAAGGCCTGGTGGGACCTATTCCATTAAGGCTTTTCTTGAAATATCTCTGTATTCCCCCCCTCCTCCATTTTTCTATGATGTTGGCAAAATAAGTTCCTTGGATGGAGACTACAGCTGATTTTTTTTCAACCAGAAATTTTCCGTTTGCAGCATCTTAGTCCCTCCCTTACTGCCGGTATTTGATTTTCAGCTATTTTTGGGTGGTTCTGATATTACAACCTGACTTGTAAACAGAGTTGGGCAACAGCAACACCAAACTCCAGCAGCCTTTTGGGAGGGCTGTGAGTTGAGGGTGATGTGGCTTTAGCCGTCATCCCAGTAGGTTTGGAACAGCCTCACAGCAGCTCTTCGGCTTCCTGCTGGCTTGAGCTCCTCTGGCACATGCCGGGATAGCGGACAGAAGCTGGTTCGTGGTCCAAATTGAATTTAGTTTCCCATCCGTACTGTTTGGGAACTTTTAGGGGGTCTCTTCATGTTTCATGGACAAAAAAACTCACCTTCTTGGGGCAATAATGTTAGTGGGGGTGTAAATGCAGGAGATGTGCCTTTTTCCCAGCCTTCCCAGTACAGAGGGTGATTCTAGTGCCATGGTATCAGGGCAGCTTCCAGTACGGGAGCTGAGTCCTGATGCTGGTTTCTTTGTTTTAGCCGCTAGACCATGCTTCCCTCCATCACCCACGAGCTGGCTGTGTAATTAAATATGTGACCAAGTGCTTCCTCCCGTCTCAGTTGGGGATACAGGTCCCTGGCTTTAACCAGCCAGGCTCTTACAAACTGGGAAACCCAAGCCAGCATCACCCTGACGTTTGGGATATAGCTGCATACCTCGTGGATGAAAATCCACTGCCTGAATACATGCATTCCCTTCTGCTTCTGTCCCCCATGAAGATGTCAAAATTAATGCAGTCAGCTTTGACGCTCAGAAATGGTGTTACACGTAGAAATTGTAATCTTCTAGAAGCTGTTCATTTTGTGTGACTCTTCTTGTTACAAGTGTATAGTGTTGGAGAGAAGCCGGCCATAGGCAGACATGGAAAATAAAGGAATTCCGCAACCTGGACCCTCTTCTGGGTTTGAACTGTGAACCCACGATGTCTTCGTTAGAGGGCAGGTGGCTGCGGTCAGCAGAGGTAGGCTGGTGCATCTCGAGGAGCTTGGCCTCTGAGGTCTGAATTTGTGCTTAACCGGACAGAGTTGAGCAGGGCAAAACGCTTTGGAGATTGGTTTTGGCTTTTTGGAAAGTTGAGGAAGGCTTTGGGAAGATCCAGCTGGATTTCTTTGTTAGTAAATGAGAAACCGTGCCGAAACGGCTGGGTCAGGTTTGGCTTCTTGGGAGGACAGAGGCTGCTACGGCAGCTGCAGAAGGAATGAATTCTTTTGGCAAATCAATACATGGAGCTAACTCGTCCTAGACTCTAGGCTGTGATGGTCGGGAAGCTTGATGTGTTGAGCAAGAGGGCGGCTGTCTGGCCACAGCCTTTAATGCAAACATCCCAGCTGGCTGGACAAGTCCAGATGAGGTGGTGGGTCGCAACCACCTTCTGTATGGCTTGAGTATCATAGGATCATAGAATCATGAAGGTTGGAAAAGACCTCAAGGATCATCAAGTCCAACCATCAACCCAACTCCACCCAACCCACTGACCCATGTCCCCAAGCACCACATCTACATGTTTCCTGACCCTCTCCAGGGATGGTGACTCCACCAGTGCCCTGGGCAGCCTGTTCCAATGCCTGAGCACTCTTCCATGAAGAAATTTTTTCTGATATCCAGCCTAAACCTTCCCTGGTGCAACCTGAAGCTGTTTCCTCTTGTCCCATCACTTTTTGCTTTAGAGAAGAGGCAGCACCCACCTCACTGCCCCCTCCTTCCAGGCGGTTGTAGAGGTAAGTAGGGCAAGACCAGCACGGTTTGGTTGTTGTAACATGTGCGGCGTTGTTCGCGTGGCAGTGGGCGTTTTGACTTCGTACTCAACAGGCTTCTTTGGCTCGTTCCAAGTTGCCTTTCACTATCTTGGTCCTGCCACTACTTCAGAAACTTCATCTCATCCGCTGTTTGACAGCGTACCCGCGCTGGCATTCGAAGGGGAAGCTTCCTCTTGGTGCTGTGCGGGGAATATTTTCCCTGTGTTTAAGATGCAGCTTTTGTTTCCTGTAAAACAGATGGGCTTAAGTAAAACGTGGAGCATGGGTTCTCTCTTGAGGACAGGACTCTCTAAAATAATTGCATCTCTATTGGTGGTATCTTCACGTTGGAACTGCCTTTGAAAGAGCTGTTTTATAGATGTCCCTAACGTTCAGTTCACTCAGTTGCAGGAGACGTTTTGAGGCACCTGGAAACAAGCCTTTAGAAACCAGCTGGGGATGGAAAAAAAAAAATCTGTCGTATTTCACCTCTTTGGTCAGTAGATTTGAGGCAGAAATAAATAAATCTAAATACCTGTCCCTCCCCTCCCTACCTTTTCTTCCGTTTGTTGTCTGGACTATGGCAACCGCTTCCTGGCTTCTGAGCTTCTGCTGCTGCAAGAAATCCTTCTTCCTGCCCAGCTTCGGTCACGCCTTGTCCCTTTGTACTCTCTCCTGAATTCAGAGCAAGACTCTGGTGCTCTCCTTTAACCTCCTTCCAGCTCCCACCGAATCCTCTGTTCTCCGTCCCCGTGTTCACAGCTTGAGCTGAGGTGTCCTCTGTTCTTCCCGGTTCTTCCACGGAGCATCCCGCCTTCCCAATACTCTCTCTTGCCATGTCTTGATGAGTTTCTCCTCCTTTGTGGATGCCTGTTGGTTCTTTGCGTATGACCGCTCCTTTGTCTATGACTCTTAGTTGGTTTGGTCCAAATAACCCTCTTGAGAAGGTGCTTTCTCCGGCCCGTGTCTCAGCGTCTCGTCAATCCCGCCGTGGTTTGCTCACCAGGACGTGGTTTTTCTGTTCGGTGGAAGCCTGGTGGTTATTTTGCCAGGCTGAGGTTTTGGTTATGTTGATAATTTGCTGGGTGTATTTTATTGTTCCCTACAGTTGATCATCTCTTTCCTTCTGCTCTTTGCCTTGAGGAATCTGGTTTTGAGGGTTGATTTCCTAATTCTTCTGATGTGTTTGAAAATTTCTAAGGATGTGCTGTTCCTTTCCCGCAAACGTATGGCAGACACACACTGAAAATATCTGCCTCTCTCCTCTCTTGGTCACGATTTACGTTCCCGGCGTGTGGCCCAGTGCCCCCTTGACTACGTCAGCTGCTGCTTTGCTCAGTGGTTTACCACCAGCTGCATTAAACAAATATTCTGAATGTAATGTTTGTGCTGGGCTGGAACGATTTTGCCTGCTTCCGGGCTCTGAACAAGTAATGCAACAAAAGTGGTCTCTAGGACGCAACTTGCTGCCGGTAAAATTCCATGCTGGCATCTTCGTTTGTGTCCTGAGCTGCTGAGGTTGGAGGAGGGAGACTGTGTATCGCCCTTGAGCATCTTCCCTGAAAGACAGATCTTGGAAGTGGCCAAAATAAGCTCCAGCTTTGATCAAACCTCTTAATATGTGGTGGGTGAGGGACGCGCAATCTCAGGGCTACGAGATCCTTCAAGACCTTTCCCCAGCAAAGAGACTGCCTCTGGGTGCTGTGCCATGTTTGGAAGTCTGGATTTTTTCAAAACTCTTAAAATTCATCTTCTGGCTCCTTATTTCCCTCTTGCGGAAGACCACTGCAGCTGGGGAGGTAATCTCTTGTTCCCTCTTGGTCATGGCCCGCTCACCTCGCTGGCTCACAAACCTTTGGCGGTCCTCCCTGACGGCGCATCAATGTCAATAACCCCTTCCTGTGATTTTTTTTGTCTCCTCTGACAGTAGCTCTTGATGGAAGAACACGGGGTGACCCAAACAGAGCACATGGCTACCATCGAGGCCCACGCAGTGGCCCAGCAGGTCCAGCAGGTCCATGTGGCCACCTACACGGAGCACAGCATGCTGAGCGCGGACGAAGACTCGCCGTCTTCGCCCGAGGACACCTCCTACGACGACTCGGACATCCTCAACTCCACGGCTGCCGACGAGGTCACGGCCCACCTGGCTGCCGCAGGTAACGTCAGCGGTGTCGTTCGTCTAACGTAGCGTCTGTGCAGAGTCGCAAACGGCGCTTGAGGGCGGTGGGTGATCTTGTCACCCCGTGGGATGCTCTGGATGCTTCCTGATCTCCCCGGCTTTGATAGCACCCCTTCGCGAGGTTTGCTGGCTGCTTGAGTCTTGCGTCGTTATATCTGTGTGTCATATCGAGGTGCTGGGAATAAGAGAGTGGTTTGTGCAGTAAAAAAGGTCCCTGGTAAATGCTGCCTCGGAAAACAAAACTAAAATATTGAATATGTGAAAGAGCAAGCTTATTTACACCCATATAAACAACAGCAAAAATAACCCCGGAGTTCTCCGCAGCCCTGCTTAGCCAGGGAGCTACGCCTGTCCCAAGGAGGGTCCTGGCGTGTCGGGGCTGGGAAAGTGTTTCAGCATCACCAATTCCTTCCAGTGAAGGCCCTGCCAAATGTCCTCCGGATTTGCCTTGTGCAGGATCCACCTGACTAACAGAAAGAGGCAGAGATAAATAAACACTCACGGACCCCGTATCAGACTTCACCTGAGCAATAACGCTCTTGCTGTGCTTCACCAAGCCTGTGATGCTCCACCGTGCAGCCCAAAGCTTGCCCAGAGCCCAGCGTAGCCCTTCCTCACTTCTCCAGAGCAGATATTTTTCCAGTCCCCGCAAAGGCAACGTTTTTATTCTTTTTTTCACAAGCACAGGGTGGTTGGAGCAGTACGCAGCCGTTGCTGTGCCTGCGTTGGGTAGCGCTCGGGTAGTTCGTTACTGATTAACGAAACCTGGCTCTCTGGTGTCACCCAGAGCTCTGACTCTGCTGGAGCAACTGCCTAGAGAAAATGTTTAATCAGACGCCACTTTTGCTGTCACCTACCAGCTTCCCCGGACCGGTAGCTTAGGATTTCCTGATGCCGTAGCTGCATCTTTGTTAAACACAGAAATCCAGTGGGTTTTGTGACCCTGGTGTGATCTTTCACCTCTGGCATATGGAGAAACTACACACGGAGGAGCTGAGGACTGCTCAGGAGTCAAAGGCAAGTCCAGAGCCTGCGTTAGACCCCAGCAGAGCTTTTTGACTGCTCTGGTTTCTGGAGATCACCGAGAGAAGCACGATTCACTGAATTTTATTTGATTTACTTCCAATTAACTTAATGAACCTTCCCCTTACACAGACTCTGTGTCTAGGGTTCGATCACGGAAGCAGTAGCACTGCCCTGCTATGGTCCCCGCTGTTCTTCGGGGGGCAGGATGCTGCCAGGAACTCTGGATTCTCATTTTCTTTCCCATTAGAGCTGATCCCTAAACCCTGGGGAAAGCCTCGGACTCCTGCTGTAGTTGCGGGGTCCGAGCAGGATTCGTGGAGTTGTACCCAATCTCTTCTCCCCTGCCACCAGGTTCTCCGTGGTTGCAGTCCGTTATTTAAAAATTTTGCATACTTGAGAGTTTTTCAATATGTTTGGAAGATAAAATACCCAATTATGTGATTGTAAGGAAAACCCTGGACTAAAGTAGGTGACTTTGACCTGGGGCTGACCTGGGGTTCGCCAGTCCGGGGAATGGAGCCTTTCGATACGCCTCTCCGGTGCCGGCGAGGCTGCTGGGGGGCTCAGCAGGGAATTTGGGTCACCCCGGCCCCGTGGGGAGGCCCTTGGGTCCCATCCCTGGCAGGGGACAATGGCGATGTCCTTCCGGCCAGTTCCTGAGCCGCGTGCGCCGATTCACCTTCTGTGGTTTGATTTCCAGGTCCCGTGGGGATGGCGGCAGCCGCTGCTGTGGCGACGGGTAAAAAACGAAAGCGACCACACGTTTTTGAATCCAACCCATCGATCCGCAAGAGACAACAGACACGTTTGCTACGGTAAGGGCTCCAGTCTGCGCTCTGACACCAGTTTACATCCCCAGTCTGTCTCCAGTGCCGTGCGTGGTGAGACCATGCGCTGTCCAGACGTTGCCCAGCTTGGGGGATTTTTTTGGGGGGGATTTTTGCTGGAACCCAAGAGCTGTGTTTTATCTTGCAGAAATGGGCCAAATTGCAGCTCTCCTAAGGTTTAACGTGATGTTACAATCACCAGAACTGACGTGGACATACCGGTGGGATCCACCAGTCTGTTTTAACCCCTTCTGGTCACAGATTAAATCTGTCGTAGCGTTGCCTTGCAAGATACTCAGAGTGGCTTTAACAGCAGCTGGGCTGAGAACCTGGAGCTAGAGCCGTATCCTGGCTCTGCAGTGGGATGAAGAACTTATCAACCTGATGAAAAGACTATTTTCTGCCTTATGAAACGATCCTGTGAATAAATTGTGTGAATTTCCTTTGCTAGCTGTTGTGTGAGCTCCACGCTGAGGACCGACCCAGCCCATAGCACCCAGTGTTGGGGGAAAATAATCGAGGGGAGATGCCTGCCGGAGCTGAAACGTGGTTTTTGGCTTTAGAAACTTGCTCTGCAAACTTCGGCAGCCCTTCAGGTGCTGCGCGCCAGGTGCTCTGAGGCTGTCTGCCCGCCTGATGGCCTCCGAGGAGCGCTGGCGCTGAAGCGACTGCTCAGGCTTTCCGCAAGCCTGGAGAGATCACTTGCAGTTCCGTCTTCAGGAAACATTTGTGAATTTTCACTGGTTCTGTTTCTAGGTTTTGGGCAATTTTTGCTTTTTTAAGCTTTTGGATTTAATTGGGTTATCTCACAAGAACTGGAGCAGTTGTCGCCCCATTACTTGCTCCTTCCCGCTGCGTGCACGTCAATGCACTGACATAGCCGTGGCCAGAGTTTTGTCTCTTCTCCTTCTCTCCTGTTCTTGCAAAGTCAACAAGAAATTAAGTTGGTTTCCCTATATTCTGGTTACTCATCTGAGCTCCACAACAGCCTTTGCACCGGTCGAACTGGACCGAAGCGGAGCAGGGTTAGCGCTAAATAATATTCCTGGGAGCGGACTCCCGTTCTGTTACAGCTCCGTTCTGGTTCCCCCCTCCTCTCCCAGCTCTGCTGACCCAGCCGTGTTTATTGCAACGTTTCTGAAGAGCAAGTTATTTTCTCTCCTATCGCATGAACAACATATTTTTAAAGAAACTCCTATTTAAAGGAATTATTTCTTCTCCCTTCATGCAACTGCTTCATTTTCCTACATGCAAGTTCCTGACAAAACAGCATTTTTCTTGCCCTCTGATCAATTTGACGTGTTTGTGCTCGATATGTACACCGCTGTGAATCGAGCGGGAGGTTACAGTTATCTGGTGATAACAGCAACTTCTCTCTTGCTTTACGAGTCTCTGACACGTTTTCTTGCATCGCTTAAAAGTGCATAAGAGGCAGAAAGTCCATAATGGAACATTTTCTTCCTGCAGAGACGGTTCCAGAGGGACGCGCTGGCGTGGCGGGTGTTTGGATACCTGGGCTCCCTGCGCTGTTGCAATATTTCTGGTTCTTGCCCGTCCTGTAGCTGGAGGTTGAATTCTGACCGTTCTGGTTTGAGCAGGGCTTTGGTACCGGAGAACTGCAATGCACTGTCAGGAGGCTGGGTGTAAAATAACCTGCGTTCGCAATCCCCTCTTGGTGAATCGCTCCCTTTTTTTACCTGACGGCTTTTCTATTGCTAAATACACTTAGACGGTGGCAGAGCAGATGCGCAGGCTCTTGTGCCCTAGCTTTGCTGCTCTGATGATTTCCTTTGACGTTTTACATCAATGGAAAGAGGAGAGAAGGGAGAAGAATCGATATCTGAGCCGCTGGGCGACCGCAGGGACCACAGCAGGCCTGCGGGAGCGGAGGAAGGAGCGGGGTGCGTGGCTAACCTGAGCCGCTGGGGCTCCGTTCCTCTCCCGGGCTGTGAACGGGCCGCGTTCGGAAAGGGAAGCCCCGATGCAAAGGGTTGTGTTTGCGCAGGGCTTTCCGCTGGTGCCTCTTCACTGTTCGGTGCCTCTGTTTCAGGAAGCTGCGAGCCACGCTGGATGAGTACACCACGCGGGTGGGGCAGCAGGCCATCGTTCTCTGCATCTCGCCCTCCAAACCCAATCCCGTCTTTAAAGTGTTCGGTGCTGCGCCCTTGGAGAACGTGGTAGGTGTCTGGAGGAGAAGCTGGGTGATAAATTGCTCTCCTCTGCTCAGGGCAGCTTTGCAAGCCCGGTAGTGTTCTGAAGGTCATGTTTAAAACCCTGGGAGCGGGAGTTGAGGGTGTATGGACGTGAGTGTAGCACCGATGTCCTCTCTTCTCCGCAACTGCCTGACGCCTCTCGCCAGGGCTGGGTATCCTGGATTAAAAATCCAGAGGGAGCAGGTAGTGATGCTGTGATCGATCTCACTCGGCTGTCAGTGCTTGCACCAGACCAGACATTAAATGGAGCAGATCCTGACCGTGACAAGTCTTGCTCCAGAACTTTTAATCCCGTGAATACTTCCGCTTGCCCGTGTTACTTGATGTTTCATCATCACCTCTTCGATGCGGCCAAGCCTTTGGGGCCAGTGGGTATTTTTTCTTGCCAGCTGGGGTGTTGTTTGCTCCTTCTGTTCTGCAGCACCTTGGGGAAGGTGACTGGCCCTGCGTCCTCACCTCTCCTGGTGCTCCGTGTCTTGTTTACCTGAGCTTAACGACTCCCCACAGGTACGGAAGTACAAGACCATGATCCTGGAAGACCTGGAGTCTGCGCTAGCGGAGCACGCTCCTGCGCCTCAGGAGGTTAACTCCGAGTTGCCGCCCCTCACCATCGATGGCATTCCTGTCTCGGTGGACAAGATGACCCAGGTAAGCAGCCGGACGTGGCAGAAACTTGTCCGAACCAGAGAGAGATTTGGCATCTTGCGGTCACAGCCTGTTATTTTGCAGTGGAGCTTTTGTCTACATCTCCAGGGGATGCGTTTGATCTTTTCTTTCCCAAGGGACTGTAACAACTCAGCAGTTAGATGGGAAGCTCTTTGGTGCTTATTTTCTACATGAAGCGGTAGAGATGCTGACAAGGGCTAGAGCCCTGCTGCTGGGAGCTTTCCCGTTTGCGCTGGTTTTGTCACTTCCCATAAACTGTGAACAGGGGAGGTGTTTGTCCTGCGCGTCGCAGGGATTTTTAGGCACTGAGGGCAGGAAGGTTGCTTGTGGAGTTTTGGCTTATCCTCCTTGGGCCTTTCTTGTGTGCTCTCGTTCGTTCCCTCCTCTGTTTTCTGCCGTGGACTGGAGCAGAAAGGATGGTTTGACTCCAGGTCAGACCCTGAGTGGGATATTTCAGATGGAAACATTGAGCCGTCTGCCCTGGGCATGCGGGGAGCTCCCGTCCTCTCCACGTCCAGCCCTTTGCTGACCTCGTTATTGCCAGGAGAAGGTGGAGGGGACCCCCCAGGGAAGCTTCCTGGGTGTGGGAGGCATCACCTGCAGGGAAATCCCCGTCCCCTGAGCGCAGGGCCTGGGTGCAGGTGAGCGTGTTTTGCAGGAGGCTCTGGATACGCTCGGTCCGATGCACCCCAACGGCTTTTAAATGCTGGAAGCCAGTTTCTTCAGGAGGAGGAGCAGGATGGAAAAGTTGGAGGCTTTGGGCAAGTGTTGTAGAAGAGCAAAGATGTGCAGAGTTCCTCCGTGCTCCGCTCTGGTCAAACACCGGTTCCGTTATTAGGTGGAATCAGACGAGCTCACACTTCTAATAAAATTTTACAAAGAAATCTGCGGTGCCTTGGCTGGTAACACGTTCTAATCCGTGACAACATAAGACAAAACTTGGCTGGTAGATTTTTAAGCCACTGTGGAAGGTGGTGTCTGCAAAAGCCGCTCGTAGGCAGCTTTTGGTTTGTGTCATTAGTGGTTTCCCATGGAAACAGGAAGGAAAAAATGGAAATATTTGACTGTTAAAGTCAAGGAGAAATATTTGAACATCAAAGGTTGCTTAAGTGTTTTCTGTTTCCATTTTATGGGTGAAATACTAATATCCACAGAATCCTATGGATAAAACACTGACATTTTTCATGTTAAGCTAAAAATAAAGTTGGATTTTTTCTTCCAAGCATGACATGGCCTCGGTCTTCAGGAAAGCTTGTGCAAAGGTTTGGCCACCGAGCCCGGTTGCCCCAGGGTTTGATTGCTTTGAATTTCCACGTGGGCAGCAGCTCTCCCGTCCGAGGCACAAGCTGGTGGCAGAGCTTTTTCCTCCTCCCTCCACCCAACACTCCCGTGTTCCCAGGCTTCCCGTGGCTCTGTTTAATGAGAAACAGTTTTTCTTCTCCATGTTCTGCAGGATCTTTGGTCAGCAGGCTTTTGTGGGCAGCCAGCACTGTGCTGCCTCAGTTTCCCCGCGTATCACGTAGGAATGACGTTTTGTAAATGTCTTTAAAATGATTTTGAGATCCTCGAATGGCTGCAGGCCACATGAGGACTGAGCCAGCTCCTGGGTGGATTTTCCCAGGAAAATCTGTCTTCTCATCACATTTTCACGGAGTAGGATGCTGCACGTGGTGCTTAGGAGATGGTTTTGCTGCTGAAAGCATCCAGCTGCCGTATAGGTTTTGCCAGACTTTGGGGGGCAAACCTTAAATAGAAATAAAACGCAGGTATGCTGAATACCGTGAGGACACCATCCTGGTTTGGTGGTTTGGTTTTTTTTTGCCACAATTGCAATTTGAAACACATTTGAGAGAGTGGGTGATAATTCTGACTCCTACATCCCTGCAACCTCTTATTTTTTTTTTTGTAGGAACCTTGATTTCCAGAGCTGCCGATAGAGTTCCTTTTGTTTGCTAACAAGAAATGAGCTTTTTCCACTAGGTTGCACAAAGCCCTGTGGAAAACCGAAATATTTCTAAATATAAATTGGGCAGCGCAACGAAGAGGTGCGTCACGGGGAGTGGAAAAAGGAGGCCTCTGCTCTGAGCGGCGGCAGGTGTCGGCAGGCAGGTGGTGGAGGCGTTAGCTCCTCAACGGAGGAGATGAAAATAACTCCTTGTAATTGCTCCGCTTCCCTGCTGGTCTTGAGGGAAATAACGCCTTTACTGGCCTGAGCAAAGGCGCTTCTGTCGACCTGTGAGCGGAGAGCATCACCCACCTGTGGTGTGTTGCAGTGGGGCCGTTACACGGAGAAATCTCGTTGCTTTGTGGGCTTTGGCTGCCTTGTCGCTACACGTTAGACCTGAGTTTGCCCCTAATTCTCGGTTGCTCGCGGGTGTGATTAAGGAGTAAGATTGGGTAACGCTGGGGTCAGTGCTTCAGTTGGCTCTCAGGTCGCTAGAATTTTTTTTTTTTTTAACAGATGATTTGTTGTTTAATCTGATTTTTTTAACTGAATATGCCCCTAGGATTTGCAGTCTGCGTATACAAGCCAGCAGAGCTTACCTGAGCCTCTCAGAAATCATCTTGATGTCTGTTTGCACTCCAAAAGGCTTTAGCACACACCCCAGGTATGCTGCTGTGCCCGTCAGTCTGTACGCAGGAGAAGCACCGGCAGACGGTACCTACACTCGGTTTGTGGTTCTCAAATCCCCTCCCCGGAGCAGTAGGGGTGATCCCGGAGTGCCGGACCCCATCGCCGGGCACGAGGCTTGCTGGTGCTCCCTCCTGGACCAGGGCAGAGGTGTGCTGTGGGGACAGCCCGTGCCAGGTCGTTGGCGTGTGGCAGAGGGAACGTCCTTGGTTTGCAGTGGGGGGAGCCCAGAGTAAGGGGTCGGGACCCTCGCGCAGCTGAGCCCTGGTGCTGGGTGGTTTTTCCAGCAGAATGGGAAGGGTAGAGAGTCCTGCGAGGTACTGGATGCAGGGACGGGTGGATGCTTCTAACTGTCGGGCTTTTACAGCTCATCGCCTGCATCGTGCCTTATTTCCAGCAAGAACAAGCAGTCACGGCCAGCGCTCAGATCCCCAAACTCAGCTGGGAGGTGGGGATCCCACGAGGGACAGCCTGCTCCCCTCTGAAACATTAGAACTACTCGTTCTTGCAGCTTCAGCACGGTTTCAGGGCGGAAGAGAAGAAGGATTTGCACCAAGAGTCAATCTGTGAGCAGCCACTTCCCCGGGGAGACCCGCGGCACCTCCTGCTCTTTGCGCTGGCGACCAGGTTGTTGATTTTGGGTTGGATTCCTGCGGCCAGGAACAAACTGCTGCGTCTGCTGGGTGCTGTCGCTTCTTGTTGGGGACACCTAGGCTGGCCCTGCGCCTCATCTTCGCCGTGATGAATTTATGACAGCGATGAGCCCCGCTCTCATCCTGCAGAAAGCACCGGTCAGGGTTTTCATAGCAGGAATTCGTGGTGGCAGCTTGGTGGCTGCCGTGACAGATGCCTGGCTGTTTAGTCTGAATATTTAAACATTAATTGGAACTTTTAACAGAAAATTTAGTCTAAAAAAGAAACGCCGGTTGAACAAAATACCCGGGTGCTTTGCTGCAGTTGCTGCTTTGCCCTCTTCCCCTTCGAGGTGCCGCCCAGGTCCTGCGTGGACTCGACTTTGCTTTTTGGAGATCCTGAGACTGAGCTGCATGGACAGGTAGAAAATTCCCAGCACGGCTCTTGCACCCCACCAGAAACCAATTTCCTTAGCAGGGCATGAGCTGTAAGACCGAAGCCTTGCTTGGTGCTGCACGTGCAGGGTGACCTGTGCCCGGCTCTGGAGTGCGGTCACCTGGGCTTTAGGTGATGGGAAAAAAAAATCAGCGCTAGCTCGCGACCACTAACACCTGAGCGTGACTTTAAACTTTGGAACACAGACTGAGTGCCTTCTAGGGGTGTCCAAGAAATATTTTTTACAGTTTCTTTCAAACTCTCCACGCTAGAGATCATTTGAGCCCTTTCCAGAGCTGACAACTGTACAAACCGGAGTGTGCTGCTGTCTTTTTTTAGCAGAAATTTTGGTTTTTCGGGTGGTTCGTGGATGGAGTCAGCAGAACACGCAGCTCCCGCAGATGAAGCGGTCACACCGGTTCATCCCAGCTGCGTCCCGAGAGACGCGGGGTCTTTGTCTCGGTGCCGTAGCCTGTGTCAGAGCCCTGCGAGCCGCCCGCGTGAGGTCTCGTTATGGCACTAATTAGAGAAGTCCTCGCGCTGGAGCAGGCTGTAGCGCCGCGGCTGATTGTCTCCCTGGCGGATTAAAGGCAAACCCTCCTTAACGAGTGCCTTGGGTAGCTTGAGCCGCTGAACTCCCCAGGACCAGTAATTAATCCAGCTGGTAACGAGGAGCGTGGCTTGCAGACAGCAATTCTGGGAAGGAGCTTTTAACTGTTTTTGCACCGGGCAACTCGACGCCCTTAGCGGGATTATTTGAATCCATGGGATCCCGAAGCATCTCGGGGTGACTGCTGGCCCTGTGGCGTGGACAGGCTGGGTTTGAGCTGGAAAAAGGGCACCAAAGTGGTTTTTTGGTGCCTTCACACATAATTCAGGGTTTTGGTACAGCTTAGCTGGGTGGCTCGGGATGTCCGTGGAGCGGAAGAACCAAAGTGCAGCTGCTGCTCTGAGCAGGGGTGGTTCTGGGTGTGCAGCACAGGCACTGTACATGACAATAGACTGGATTTTTATTGCCTTTAGAGTCCCCAGCCACTGCTGCAAACTGTATGCAGGGTAATGAATCATGCATATGAAGAAATAGGGGTTTTTTTACCAAAACACACTTCGGTTTTTCTATTTAACTGGGTAAGCTTGGGCCTGTGTTACGTCTTCCAGCTGGGCTCTGGCTTTGCAGAGCAATCCTGTGTCCGAAAGATCCCTCGGCAGATCCTAAGCAGTGTGCTTAGGGCTTTAGGCTCTTTGCAGAGACCGCGGGGACGATCTGCATCCCCTCTCCCTCTGAAGCATTCCTCCCTTCCTCCCTCTGACAGATCTTAGAGAGGGTTTCAGAGCATCCTCCCTGCGGTAACATGGAAAAGGGACGTTTGGGAATGAGTCGATTTACGGCTTGGAGCCAATGGGTACAACGTCCAGCCTGGAACCAGGGGGTCACTGAGCAGGATCGGGGCTGGGACGAACGGAGCTGCTGGAGCGGGGCCAGAGGAGCCCCGGAGATGGTCCGAGGCTGGAGCAGCTCCCGTGCGAGGACAGGCTGAGAGAGTTGGGGGTGTGCAGCCTGGAGAAGAGAAGGCTCCAGGGAGACCTTCCAGCACCTTCCAGTGCTGACAGGGGGCTACAGGAGAGCTGGGGGGGCTCTGGGTCAGGGGGTGCAGGGACAGGGCGAGGGGAAGGGGTTTGAGCTGGAAGAGGGGAGATGGAGATGAGATCTTGGGAAGAAATGTTTTCCTGTGCGGGGGGTGAGGCAGTGGCCCAGGGTGCCCAGAGAAGCTGTGGATGCCCCATCCCTGGAGGGGTTCAAGGCCAGGCTGGATGAGGCTTTGGGCAACCTGGGCTAGTGGGAGGTGTCCCTGCCCATGGCAGGGGGTGGTACTGGGTGGGCTTTAAGGTCCCTTCCAACCCAAACCGTCCTGTGATTTGGTGATATATCTGGTCTTGAGCTCTGCTTCTCTTCCTGCTCTGTGTCTGCAGCTGAACCGGCCTGTACCCAACTGACTCTTGGGAGAAGATGGTAAAATTTGTCCCTCTTCCGCGGGCATTCAGGCCTCTTCCAGTTGATTATTCCAACAGGATGGAAGTGAAATGCAATAACTCTGTACTATCCACCTCAAAACTACCAGAGATAGGAGTTCCTAAAAAGTCCAACCCTCTTATGTGGTTTGTTCCAGGCACAGCTGCGAGCTTTCATCCCCGAGATGCTGAAATATTCCACAGGTCGCGGAAAACCAGGCTGGGGCAAGGAAAGCTGCAAGCCCATCTGGTGGCCCGAGGACATTCCATGGGCCAACGTTCGCAGCGACGTCCGCACAGAGGAACAGAAGCAGCGGGTCTGTGTCCTCATGTCTATCCGCCTTCAAATCGAGTACAAGGGCTTGTCACCAGTTTCTGTGGCAATAGTTTTCCCTTCGAGTGACCCAAGAAACAATGACGTTGGCCCTTCCTTGACTTCATGTCAGACATTCAGGCTGGGAGAGCGATGAGATGAGAGATGTAACCTCCAATCTGCTCTCAAAGCCTTTGAAGGGACGCTGTCCCATCCTGAGCAGCAGGGACCTTTGTACTTAAAGGGGAGCAGTCAAGGATGTGCCGTGGAGCCAGAAAAAAATGAGAGAACGGGGTGAAAAGGTCTTGGGTATCAGTTACGGCCATGGATCCTGCACGGCGGTGATGTTTCCACCAACCTGTCACAGGGCTAATCAAAGAAAGCTGCCAGGGTGTGCACGGGGCAGGCTGGTGTAGGTCTGGTTGGGCTGGGAGGGATGACTGGTGAGGCTGGAAGTGGTGCTGTGGCAGTCAGTGCTGTCCTAGGTCGGGCTGGTTTTCTGCTTGTCAGCCCTGATACCTTAGTTAGAATTCCTGGAAATTTAGCAAAACAGATTTCATTGAGAAGTTTTCGTGTCCCTTGGCCAGATGTGCTTGTTCCGCATCAGGACACAGCAACGCGTTAGCATTCCAGATTCTGAGTTTTGGGGAGAGGAGCAGGTGAGGAGAGAGAGATTTTGAATTTTTGAGAGATTGAGAATTTGTTGAAAACCACTCAATAAAACCCTGGGAAGATGAGCGTGCAAATCGCAGCAGTAGCAGCGCTGCAGTGGTTCAGAAAACTTTCTTTACACTGACTCTTCACTCTTTTTTATTTCTCCTGGTAGGTGTCATGGACCCAAGCGTTGCGGACTATCGTGAAGAACTGCTATAAGCAGCACGGGCGTGAAGACCTGCTCTACGCGTTTGAGGATCAGCAGACGCAGCAGCAGACTACGACCACGCACAGTATAGCGCACCTGGTCCCCTCGCAGACAGTGGTACAGACCTTCAGTAACCCTGACGGCACCGTGTCCCTCATCCAGGTGAGCAAAACCCTCCGGCTCTTCCGTTTTCAGCACAGCTGACTCGAGACTTGGGTCTTAACCTAGGTTGCCCAGGGAGGTGGTAGATGCCCCGTCCCTGAAAACATTCAAGGTCAGGTTGGATGGGACTCTGGGCAACCTGGGCTAGTGGAAGATGTCCCTGCTTACTGCAGGGGGTTGGACTGGGTGACCTCCATGGTCCCTTCCAGCTCAAACTATTCTATGATTCTAAGAGATCCAGTTGCCTGTGTCAGGGAGGCGGTTGAGAGCAAACTCCTTTTGGTAGCCTAACTTGTCCTTCAAGAATTTTGTCTTTATCTGTAAGTCATAGCCCGTGGGCTTGTTAACTCGCTGCTCCCACCCAAATCCTCTCTTCCCCACTCCCAGCCCTTGCTCTGCTGTTGTGGCAGTACAAGGATTTCTGCAGGGATCTGACCTGGATGTAACAAACCCGTTTATGAACAAATACAGATCGTCATGTGGCCATGGAGTGATGGGAGGAGAGGTGGTGGGGCTCCCTTTCTTTAATGGTGTGAACTGGAGCAGGTTTCCCAGAGAAGCTGTGGATGCCCCATCCCTGGAGGGGTTCAAGGCCAGGCTGGATGAGGCTTTGGGCAACCTGGGCTAGTGGGAGGTGGCCCTGCCCACGGCAGGGGGTGGCACTGGATGATCTTTAAGGTCCTTTCCAGCCCAAACCATTCTGGGATTCTATAAGTCCCACCCCCTGCCATGGGCAGGGACACCTCCCACTAGCCCAGGTTGCCCAAAGCCTCATCCAGCCTGGCCTTGGTTGGTGGTTTTGGGGTTTTTTTGGCTGTTCTCATCTCACAGCCATGAAGATGGTTCATGGGTTTGTTTTGTTTTCCAGATGAAAGCTTTTCTGTGGGTTGTTGCAGCTTGCTGCTCCCCCCACCAAGGCCCAGCAGACTGGCCAAGCTGGTTCTGTTTGCTCACCAGCTAATGTACATTTTCCCTTTGATGAGGGTAGTTTACTTATTAAATTGTTCTTATCTCAACCCATGAGTCTCTTTTCCTTTCACCCCTCTAATTCTCTCCAGGAGCGGGGAGGGTGAGTGAGCGGGTTGTGTTGCTGCCAGCCAGGGTCAAACCACGACACGAGGACTCTG
The DNA here is from genome assembly GCA_011057875.1 of Pterocles orientalis. Lineage (NCBI taxonomy): Eukaryota > Metazoa > Chordata > Aves > Pterocliformes > Pteroclidae > Pterocles > Pterocles orientalis. The sequence continues at coordinate 114,537 of WKFP01013675.1, forward strand.
TCTGTGTGTTCAGCGGCATTTTGTTGTCTTCCCTAGGTTGGCACCGGTGCTACAGTTGCCACGCTGGCCGATGCCTCGGAGTTGCCTACCACAGTTACCGTCGCACAAGTCAATTATTCTGCAGTGGCTGATGGAGAGGTAAGGACCTGGCTCCTGTTCGTGGTGCACAAACCAGAATTGTCCGATCTGAAGTTCGAAAAAGTGAAATATTTTCTAGAACCAAGTGTCACAGAAAACACCAAACTCCTCTGCAGTGTTAAGGGTGAAAAATTAGCACACGACTATAGAGAATTTGGTGTAGAAAGGGCTGAAGGGTTGTCATTGTGACTCAGGACTGTACAAAGCCAAGTTCTGAATTTATTTTTTTTTATATCTCCAACAGATTATTTATTTTGTGAGCTCTGCTGTAGCAGACAAGTGACGTACACAAGCACACATCCGTGTATTCGTCTTTAATGATGTTTCACGTGCGCTGTGGATCCTGGACGCTCCTTTGCCAGTCCGGGGTTGGGAGCGATGCCTGGGGTGTTCTGAGCCTGTGGTTAGCAAAGAATATCGCGTGGCTCTGGGCATGTCCCTCACGCCTTTGGCCACTGGCCTCTGGACGAAACGGGACTGCTCCTTTGCAGCTTTTAGGGAGGTTTGCAAGTAAATCCCGGAGCAAAAAGTATAAATGCGCAGTAACGTGGAGACAACAGGAGATGCTGCGGAGAAACTGTGAAAGTTTCTTCTGTTGCTTTACAGCCTGGTGAGGGTTTTTTCTGTCGAGAACTCGATCAGGCCATTTCAGCTGTTAAATCTGAACACTTCAGTTTGCATGCATTTATTTTTCCACTTTTTATTTTTTTAATCAAATAATAAAGGTGTTTTTTTTTGTGTATGTCTAAGGAACATTCCTTTAAGGCTACAAAGATTTTTTATTTTTTTTTTACCCTCTTTTCTGCCACCAAACCCACCTTAAATCCAAGCTGCAGGTCACGTTCTGCCCCTTTGCCAGAGTTTCTGGCTGGACAGTCTGTGCGCAGGAGCTCTGGTCTGCTCGGCGTGGTTTCGGGCTTTGGTAGCGACAGGTGGCAGCACAGCACAGAGCAGCTTTGCTCTGCGCCAGCCCGCGTCCATCCCAGAGCCCCCGAAGCAGCCTGGCTCTGGGGCTGTCACCCTGAAGTACTTTTACGGCTCTTTTGAGGGTTTTCAAGAACCGATTCTATCTCCTGAGATCCAAAATAAATTTTTTCAAATGCACACACAGAAATCAGGGGAATACAGGCATCTAATTCCTAACGTGACCGGAATGTCTAAGCGATATCATGGACAAAATAAAGATACGAAAGCAAGCTTGCTTTGGGGACGGGCGCTATTTCTCTGCACAGACAGACCCCCAGCCTGCTGGCAGCCTCTCTTGCTGTGCAGAGATCCGAGTTAGCTGCGAGTAAGTCGATGTGTTTATAGGATGCCGAGCAGCGTGGAGCAGGGATGCTCACGAGTATCTCAGCAGCACAACCTTCGTGTTGGTGTGGAGAAGGGCCTGGACAATCCCCGCTTCTTTTCCAGCCCTTACTCCATCCCTGTTCTGCAACGGCTTCGGCAGCTCTGCAGGGTGCTGTACGTCGCGGCGGGGACCTGCCTTGTCGCTCCGAAGTGTGTTGCCATGTATTTGAAAAAAAAAAAAAGTCTGTTCCTCTTCTGCATGGTCGTGGGATGTCTTTCCCAGCTCGGACTTGCTTCGGTTCGGTTTTGGCGTGGCTAACGAGTACCTCAAACTCGACCTGCTCGCGATCTCTACCATCTGCAACTCTTTCCTCTCTGGGCGCTCCCAGCTTGGTTGCATCTTTCCAAAAAGATGTTCTTTAAAAAGTCAACTTCCTTTCTCCTTTTCGCAATGCACTATCTCACTGCTTCCTCCCTGCTTTGGATCCTTCCGCCCAGGGTCAGGTCTGGGCACAGGAGAACGAAGCAGTTGCCTTGAACGTCAGACGGCTGGGGATGGCTAAAGAGCTACGACGAGCGTCAGCTTTGCCTGTGCCCAAGTGCTGGAAAACCAGATTGGCAGCTGCTGAGGAGTGTGTGATAGATGTGAGTGAGAGCGCAACAGGTTCTCTCTCCCTCTCTGATGGGACTAACCCTTTTCTTGCCCGAAGGCAGCAGAATTGACTTGTTCTTTTCTTGGGGAGCCTTGAGCCAACTCTGCTTCTATGGACTTTTTCACTTTCTCCATCTTAACAAATTGAGGGCTGTTTTGGTTTTTTTTTAATCACCTTCTCCAACGTTCTTATTTGTACATCTCAGCAAGGTGGTGAGTGGCCTGAAAGGTTTATGGGGATGAGGACAGCGATGGGTCTTTAGTTTTTTTGGTCCAATGCGTATTTCTAGTTCACATCCTAGAATCCCAGGATGGTTTGGGTTGAAAGGGACTTAAAGATCATCCAGTGCCACCCCCTGCCATGGGCAGGGACACCTCCCATACCAGTGCCCACCCCCTGCCATGGGCAGGGACACCTCCCACTAGCCCAGGTTGCCCAAAGCCTCATCCAGCCTGGCCTTGAAAATTCCTGCTGGATTTTGTGGCCGTACTCTCATGATCTCGCAAGCTGGAAAGTCCCAAAGGGAGGAACGTGGGCTAGGTGGAAAATGAGCACCTGAGACTGGATGAACTTTAAGTAATATGGAAACTATCTGCCTAAAGGTCTAGAGTAAAGGAGTTGAAAGTACCTGAAGTACATGAGCAGAGTACTTTCCATCTGCCATCTTCTTAAGCTCCAGCACAACAGAATTCCAGTTGGCTCAAACCCATCCCAGTTCACAAGTGCTGTACAAATAAATCCTCAACGGGAACGCGGACTGTTCCCCGAAAGGACAGCGGATGGGTGCAGCCAAATCGAAACGGTGAGGCAAGCGCAGCCCCTTTCCCTGGGGGATGTGGCCCGCGCTGGGGTTCCAGCACCGCAGAGATTCAGCTGCTTGATAAACTGCCCAGGCTGGCGGGCAGGGATCCGAGAACAGCAACGACCAGCGCTGTCCTGGGTTTTTGTGGACGTGGCTGGGCACGAGGGATTTGTGGGAGGTTGAGGAGTTTGCCTTGTGCATGAAAAAACTTAAAAGTTCTTGTTTGAAGATAAAACAGATGGAGAACAGTGACTAAAATCCTGGGCTGACTAGAGGAACTCATGGCTGGTAGAGGGTTGTAGGGTCCAGAGTGTTCTCAAGTGGATCCCAGGCTTCCTCCCTCTTTTTTTTTTCCCCCTGTCTCTCCGGGTCGGAGCATGTGCAGGATTCTGCAAAGACCTCTTGAAACTATCTGGATCTTTCATTTTAGGAAGGAACTGGGCATCGATGGGATAACATCCTACCCTAGGGCCTTTCTTTTTGGTTTTCCCCGTAGGTGGAGCAGAACTGGGCAACGCTACAGGGCGGCGAGATGACTATCCAGACGACGCAGGCATCGGAGGCCACGCAGGCGGTGGCATCGTTAGCAGAAGCTGCAGTGGCGGCGTCTCAGGAGATGCAACAAGGAGCGACAGTCACCATGGCACTCAACAGGTATGGGCGAGAGATGGGGGCTTGGAGCACGCTTGCGTGACGTCTCCTTCTCGGTTTCCACTCTAATGGTGCAAAGACCACTGTGAACAGTCCCAGTAGAGGCTTTTCTTTGGAAAATTCCTCCATCAGCCCATGTCCAGGTGTCTGCAGGACAGTTCCTGACTGTAGAAGAATACTGACGTGGAAATTTCCCGAAAGAGGGGAAGATGGGTGGTAACTCTACCCACTAAACCATCTTATTTGTACAGCAAGGATCCCGCCACAGAGCTGAGCTTGCTAAGCAAGCAAGAGTCGTGACGTGCTAATAGCAGGAAGCAGCGTCTTTGCTCGGCTCTGGTGAGTTGCTTAAGCTTTGCCTTATTGAAAACTGGAAATGGCTGTGGCACACCGCACCCCGAGAGGGCAGGAGGAGTGTAGGGAACGCAGCACCAGCCCCAGCAGAGTGAGGGGTTTCACGTTACTGAGGTGTAGACAAAATATTTTCCTCATCCAGATCAGGATTCTGGTCTAGAGGCTGTGAGTTAGGACAAGGCACGAGTCCCTACTGCTGATGCTTGGAGTGAAGCTCCAAGACCTGGTTATAGACAGAAATGACTAAAGCAGTCACCTTGACCTTGGGGACATCCAACGTCTCGCTTCCAAATTGCTGTTGCAACAGAACCATGGACACTCCTGATTCTTCTCTTTGCGGTCCAGATTCAGGTCCACGAGATGTGTTCTTTTCTCCTACCATACGAGGTTGGTCCAGTAGGCTTTTTTATTCCGTTTCATGGTAAAATTGCCTTTTAAAAACAAGTGATCTTTCTAGGATGCTGTAAGAACAGCTGAAGTAACCAGGCATGGAGTCACAGGAAAAAACCCTGCCTCCTGGAATCCCGACTTGCAGGATATCTATCCTGCACATCTGATTTTTTCTATGTATTTTTTGAGTTTTTCTGAACTAGAACATCAATGTGCTTTTGATGTCATTTCATCCCCCTCACTGATAGTTTTTCCTTGTGAAGTCTCAATGAGCAGTTCCTCCTCCTGAAGAAATTCAGAATCCGTAATAAAAAGGGGAGTTGTTAGGAGAGAGTCTCCTAGGAAGAGCCTTCAACAGGTCAGCAGGGCGAGGGAGGGGATTGTCCCCCTCTGCTCCGCTCTGCTGAGACCCCCCTGGGGTGCTGCACCCAGCTCTGGGGTCCTCAGCACAGGACAGACACGGAGCTGCTGGAGCGGGGCCAGAGGAGCCCCGGAGATGGTCCGAGGCTGGAGCAGCTCCCGTGCGAGGACAGGCTGAGAGAGTTGGGGGTGTGCAGGTTCTGCCAGGTTTGAGGATGGGAAGTTTTAGGCTTTCTAGTAAAAGAGGACAAAGTGGAGGTAGGTAATTAATTCACTGATTTGAACCGATTCATGTTTGTGGAGCGTACTGTAACTGGAAAAAGCTTTTCTGCTGCAAATCGTCGTTATTTTCAGGGCTGCTGCCGTAACAGATGATTAAATGCTTAGGTTCAGAAGAGAGGTTGGCCAAAGGGAGTGAGAAAGCAAAACAAGAAAATATTCTGGTTCGCTGGCGGTGTTTAAGAGCTACTCCGAGAGACAGAGGGGCTGTTTGGAAATGAAAATACATCCTGAGCAAATAGAGCTGGAAAGTGAACAGCACCTCAGCAGGAAATTGGGAAAGGGAAGGAATGAGGAGGAAGAACTCGGAAAATTTTTGAGTTGGTTGGTCTGCCAGAGGATGAGCAGGAAGAGCATCCTAGGGGAAGCTGAAGAAAATATCTACTTTCTTAGTTCATGAAGGTGAGAAATGGCAGGAGGTTCAGCTGCAGGAAGGAGGTGGCTGTGGAATAATTTAGTGACTAGTCACCAGAAGTGGCTAGTGGCCATCCAGCAGGTCTGGAGGAGTCTGGACAGCTGCTTGGTGTGGTTTGAACCCAGCCGGCACTGCTGGAGGGTGCTCGCAGCACTCTGACTGTGCCGGCAAATTAAGTTATGTCAATAAATAAATTAAAAAAAAAAAAAAAATCTCCTGTATATACCCAGTGAGGAGCTGTGTGCTACCAGGTACCGTTCACGGGACTGTCCTCCGGGAGCGTTTTGTCCCTGCTGAGCAGGTGTTTCCAATAGAGTAAGTTGAATATTAGGAATTATAGAGAAATTCGTCAAGAACAAGCCAGGATCTGTATCCTGAATGGCATGAAAAATGGTCACCCCCCTCAAACAGGTGCCTTACGTTAGGAAAAGTCTGGAAAGGACGAGAGGGATCGGCAGCCAGGAAGATTCCTTGCGCAGTAAGTGGACTCCAGCTTGGGAAGGAGATTACTGGAAGTCTGTGAAATCATGGGGAGAACAGAAAGGGAAAAAGTTATTTTCTGTTTCTCACAGTATCAGACCCAAGGGCTGCCTGGCTGGACTGAGGCGGTAGTTTTTCGAAGCAGCGTAATGTAATTTTTCTTTGCACGGCATCCGATTAAATGTGGGACTCGTTGCTGAAGGATGTGTGGAAGCAAAAGGTATAAATGGGTTTCAAAGGGGGTTAGACAGATCCATCCCGATGGTCCAGGCGCGGTCTCTGATGTAGGAAATCAACACGCTGCTGGCGTCGGAAGGGTGTAGGAAGGGAAGGATCGTACCCCACTCCTTCCGAAATACCTGATCCCGGCTGCTCTCAGAGCAGGGTTGCTGCGCGAGGAGGACCTTTGGTCTGACCTCGCTCGTATGAAGAAGTGTAAGAATACTGCGCTAAGCTGCGGATCACTCATTGAAAGAGTTATTAAACCACCTGGCTGGGGAGAAGAACTCCATCTCAGCTAAATGCAGAGCTGCTGATGTGATCCTGGTCACGGTAAACCTCTGCGATTGTTTCCCTGCAAGGTGAACTGGCAGAGTCAGGGATAAAGGCTAGAGCTCACCCAGAACGTGACGGTGCCGAAAGAATGAGTTTTTGTACCAGAAACCAGAGGCAGTGACTGCTTGGATTGTCTGAAAGCTTTACTAGAAGCCCCAGGGAAAAGGGTGTGAAGGTAAGAAGGCAGGGATGTTCTAAGGGATCTGCAAGCTGAAAAAGAGCCGGTGGAAGCAACTTCTTCCCTTGTATTCCTCCTCCACGGTAGATTTTCTGCTCTGGATAACTTCATCTGGGCTCAGTAACAATCCCTCCTTTCTAGGTTCGTTCTCTGGGCGTATGATGCCTGGTTAAAATGGATGCTGCTGGAATGGAGTTAGTCGTTTGGTCTTCCTCATTCTTCTTTTTCTCTTTTCCTGTGCCTGCAGTGAA
>WKFP01013675.1:122224-144382 GCA_011057875.1 Pterocles orientalis
CTCTCCTGTAGCCCCCTTTCAGCACTGGAAGGTGCTGGAAGGTCTCCCCGGAGCCTTCTCTTCTCCAGGCTGCACACCCCCAACTCTCTCAGCCTGTCCTCGCACGGGAGCTGCTCCAGCCTCTGAAATGCTGGAAAGCCTCCGGCCCTGGGTGATGGTGCTGAGCTCCCACACCAAATCAGTCGGGTGTCAGGTCTGTCTCCAGCCCAGCGGCGCAGATGGGAGATGGAGAACCAACCCTCTTCCCAGCAGCCGAGACACCTCCAAGCCTGGAGCGGGGTTGCCAGTCCCGTCGGGCTCTGCGTCGGCTGTTTACGGTTCAGAGCACATCCAGGATGGGAAGGCAGGAGTCGAGATCCTGTTCTCTGGGCTGTGCACGTCTCCTGGAGAGCGTGAAAGCCGAGGGAGATCCGTGGGGCAAAGCCAGCGAAGGGAACTGCCTGTTCTTGCTTTTGAATGCCTCGGGACAGGGAGGTGCAGCACGCTGATCCCCTGGTAACTGGTGGCTTTTTGCACAAAAAAAAAATATATATTGGGGGGGAGGCTTGAAGGCTTATCTGCTGCTAATGTCAGTCTTTAAAATATTTTTCTTTCCTGTTGGATCTCCTTTGTAGGGAAGATGGACCCAAATGAGTCGCTGGGAATTTGGCAGAGTGCAGGTCAGCTGGCTTCCATTCAAGTGGTTGTGGATGCCTCATCCCTGGAGGGGTTCAAGGCCAGGCTGGATGAGGCTTTGGGCAACCTGGGCTAGTGGGAGGTGGCCCTGCCCATGGCAGGGGGTGGCACTCAATGATCTTTAAGGTCCCTTCCAACCCAAACCAGTCTGTGATTCTATGGACAGGAAGGAAAGAGTCGAGCTTTTTGTAGGGTCTTCCTGTTGGGAACAGATTTTTATTTTTTTTTTAATGCAATATTGCCCTGAAAGGAGTGTGGTTTAGTCCCGATCTGAAGGAGAAGTGAGGAAAACAATTCCTGCAGATGCCCTTCATCCGGGGATGAAATGCAGCCAGCGAGGAGAGCTGACGTGGGTGAGTGTGAACTGCCGAGCAGGTCCAGGAGCAGGGAGAGGTGTTTCCTAGAGGAGGAATTACGGCGCGTAAATGAATTATTGTCAGCAACGGGGCCGCGATGCACTCTGAGTAAAATATGTTGGCGTAAGCCTCAGTCCGAACAAGCTTATTCTGGGTCAAGTACACGCAGTTCCCGGCGTGTGCCCTGCAGAGAGGGGGATACCCGACTGCAGCCCAGCCATCTCCACGTCCGCACGCTGTCCGTGTCAGCGTCCATCTGTCTGGGCAGCGCCGGTGTGGGTGGTGGGGAACATGCAACGCTGGGATTGTGGGACACCAGCCAGAGGTTTGATGCCAGCAGTCAGCGTGGTGCTGCGAGGTCTTTCCCAGCACGACGAGGGCCAAAGTATTTCCGAGAGCCTGGCTCGTTGCTCCGTTTGGACTGAACCTTACCAAGCCAGGTGATTTCTGCTCGCCTTGGCACAGCCCGGCCGCTTCAAACCCATCGTGATGGATCTCGTGCTTTTTGCTGCTGCCCTACGTTGCTTTTGGGCAACGGCGCGGCCGGCTCAGGCTGTCCTTCCAACGCTGGGCTGTCATGGGCGCTGTGCGGCTTTGCTTTGACATCTTGGGACTGATGACGAGGCGGCTGCCGCTGACGATTAGGATTTGTCTGCCCACCAACCGGGGGCTAAAAATAGAGGCTCAGCCAAGTCCTTCTCGTTCTGCGTTGATGGCCAGATTTTCCCTCTGGTCCAACTAACCAGGTGCTACCTACGCCAACGTGCGGTTGAGTTACACGGAGCTTGGAACCTCAGGATGGTTTGGGTTGGAAGAAACCTTAAAGATCATAGAATCATAGAATGGTTTGGGTTGGAGGGAACCTTAAAGGTCATCCAGTTCCAACCCCCCTGCCGTGGGCAGGGAACCCAGTTTGCCGTAGTGGTTTGGGTAGAGCGGGAAACTGGACGTGGATGCCACAGCAGTTGAGTGCTGCTGGCTTGAGGGCTTCCTTGGCTTGTTGAGTGACCTTGGTAAGTCCCTTGCCGGAGACACAGAATGGTTATTTCTGGGAACGGTTTGGCTTCTGGGGTAGGGAGGCTCACAGGCTCTGTCGTTTGATTTCCTTGGGGGAAAAAGATTTTATATGATAAATACTCGTGATGTACCGCAAGTCACCTCTTTGCGAAAGCAGTGGTGTCGGAGTATCACAGAATCATGGAATGGTTTGGGTTGGACGGGAGCTTAGAGATTGTCTAGTTCCAACCCCCTGCCATCGGCGGGGACACCTCCCACTAGCCCAGGTTGCCCAAAGCCTGCAGGTAGCCCAAGGAGAGCCTCCCGGGTGGGTTTGTGCTCCTGGTTCTGTGCACAAGTCTCCAGGCTGCATTTTAGCTGCGAAAAGAGCTTGCAAAGAGAGAAAGCAGCATCCTGGGGAGGGAGTTGCTTAGTTCCTGGCTTGATCCCCTACAAGACACTGGCCTTTGCACCTCGGCGTGTTTGGGATGTGTTAGCAATACCCCGAAAAAGGGACGATAACTTCAGCAGGGCTGGGGAGTCGCTGCCGAGTCCTTTGCCGTTTGATCGCTTCTGATGTTTCTTTGAGTCCTGGTGGTTTCAGCGAGTTTCCATCCCGTAAACGAGCTGTGCCCCGTCTGGCCTTATCTCCCGGCTTCTCGATGACCTTACGGCATCTCCAGCACCTCCCTTGCCCTCCCCGTTTCCCCTCCCCGGTGAGTTTTGACATCCATTCCTGTTACCAGCCTTCCAGGCTCTCCAGCTGTCACAGCTGATGCTGTCCCAGCCGTTCACCTTCCACGTGTCCTGAATTAGGGGAATGGACAGGAGGGCTGGGTCTGTTTAAAAATTAAAGCTGATTACAAGGCATTAACATTACATTTAAAGAAATAGACAGCAGCGCGCCTCTCTCGGCGTAGTTGCAATATGTTCCCTTTTGTTCTGGTCTGGAAGAGGAAGCGGCACTGCTGTCGACTCGAGGCTGGGCAGGATTTCTTCTTTATTCTTCGCTTTAAAAGAGAAGCTGCCTGATGTCTGCTGCAGTAGTTGAAAGCAGTTCGGGTCTTACTACCCGAGGCAGTTCCCTTCTTTGCGGTGGTGACAGAAAGCTTAAGTTCTTTCTGCTCATCTTGAATTTCTCTTGGAAAATTCAGATCTACTGACACCGCGTTCATCAGTCTGGCTTCTGAATTGTGTTCGGGGGCTTCGTATTTCCCAATCATTTCACGCATGCATCCGCTCTAGTGCCAAAATGCAGCCATCTCGGGGGCGGCAGGCAAGAAGAAAACTTTCTTCCTTTCCTCCCTTTTTTCCCTCCCGTTTCCTCCCTTTTTTCCCTCCCGTTTCCTCCCTTTCCTCCCTTTTCCCCTCCCGTTTCCTCCCTTTTTTCCCGTTTCCTCCCTTTTTTCCCTCCCGTTTCCTCCCTTTTCTTCCTCCCTTTTCTCCCTCCCGTTTCCTCCTTTTTTTCCCCTCCCTCCCTTTTCCTCCCTTGTTTCCCTCCCTTTTCCTCCCCTTCCTTTTTTTTTTCCCCTGTAAAGGCTCAGCTTCATTGCAGCAGGTGGATTTTAAGAAATGTTTGTCCCGAGATCTTCAGGGCTGAGAAGGTAAAGGACGTGGTTGCTTTGTGCGTGGAGGGATGGAAACATGAGCACGTTGGGTGCAAGAGGTGCTGCTCCCACCATGCTCTGGTTATCTGCAGCGTGGGCTTGGCCTGGGGATGAACGTGGGCTTAAGGAAGCAGACGGGGTTGGTGTCTTCCGTTGCCTTCCTTAAGGAGACGTGTTTCAACAAGAGCCTTCATGGCATGGCTTTACCGCGTCTCTCCTCCTGCGCAGTGACCCTGTTTTCTCACTGTGTAGGGCTGTTGCTTTCCCAAGTTTCCCAAGATTGACCTTCCTTCCTGTGATGACCCTTCATCACCGGGCTCCACTTGGCCATCGAGCCGTTGACTCAACTCTTTGAGTGCCACCATCCAGCCAGTTCCTTATCCAGCGAGTCATCCATCCATCAAATCCACGTCCCTCCAATGTAGAGACAAGGATGTCATGGGGGACAGTGTCGAAGGCTTTGCATGAGTCCAAGCAGATCACCTCAGTTGCTCTTCCCTCGTCCACCAGCGCTGTGGCCCTGTTGTAGAAGGCCACCCAATTCATCAGGCACCATTTGCCGTTAGTGGAGCCGTGTTGGCTGTCACCAGTCACCTCCTTGTTCTCCATGTGCCTTCACATAGATTCCAGGAGGATTTGCTCCATGATCTTCCCAGGCACAGAGGTGAGACTGACCGGCCTGTAGTTCCCCGGGTCTTCCTTATTTCCCTTTTTAAAAACAAGGGTTATGTTTCCCCTTTTCCCATCAGTGGGAACTTCACCAGAGTGCCACAACTTCCCAAATATGATGGATAGTGGCTGAGCAACTTCATCTGCCCGTTCCCTCAGGACCTGTGGATGTATCTCATCGGGTCCCTTGGACTCATGGAGTCCCATGGACTCCAGGTTCTTTAGATGGTCTCAGACCTGCTCTCCTGCTGTGGGCGGTTCTTCCTTCTCCCGGTCTCTGGTTTGCCTTCTGTGACTTGGCACACCATCCAAGGCAAAGAAGTTGTTGAGCACCTCAGCCTTCTCGATATCCCGGGTAACCAGGTCTCCTCTTTCCTTCCAGAGAGGTCCCACATTTTCCCATGTCTTCCTTTTATCCCCGACCTACCCATAGAAGCTTTTCTTGTTGCCCTTGTTGTCCTTGGCCAGATTTAATTCTAGCAGGGCTTTAGCCTTCCTAACCTGATCCCTGGCTGCTCGGACAGTTTCTCTGAATTCCCCCCAGACTTTTGTTTGAGGGGGGTTTTCTTTGGTGGTGATGGTAGCTTGTTGGGTTTTTTCCCCCCCTAACTGTCAGGCTTAGATTTTGGACTTCGGACCTAAAAAAGCTGGATTATGGTGGTGGTTTTGGGGCGCTTGCTAGAGGTGGGTGTCCTAATCCTTTGACAAGCTTTTGTCTAAAAGAGATGAGGTTGAACTTGAGCTTAGCGTGTTTCCCTAAATACGTCTGGAAGCGCAGAGCTGGACAGACAAACGTTTCCTTGCTTGTTTCCAGTCCAAGAATGCGGACGGGAAGGGATGGAGGTATTTGTGCAGTCTGTCTGCCGGCAGATCTCGTTCGTGCCTCTGTCTGGGGATGGGCGCCTTGGCCCCGCGTTGGGGTGGGGCGGTGCTCTCCTGACGAGCTGCACATCTTTGGCGTGACGCTGTTTTATTTATAGCTCTTGGCCTAAAGAAAAGAGCACAGGTGGAGTCAGAAAACCAGCTTTGGGAAGCTGCCTGGTTCTGCGTCGCTCTCCCGACCCGCGGCAGATGCCGGTGAGTCATTTTTCCAGGCCTCCTCCGTGCCTAACCCAGATCAGAGGCTGGGTTGGAGGGATGCTGTACCAGCAGAGCTGCTTCGCAGGGCTCCCGACACCCTCGCAAACAGGGCGGTGGTACTCGCGGAGCTCGACTGTCTGGATCCGAACCCTCAAACCCATGAGTGTTGAACTGGGTAGGTTGAGTTGAGATCCAAACCAGCCTGTGCTTGCTTCTCCTTTTCCAGTTTTCCCAGTTTGTGCGTAACGGATTCTGCCCATAATAACAACTTACTCAGACCTGTGCTGACCGTGTGGCAGCCCTGCCACCCTCCCTTGGCTTTTTGGGCCCTGTGAGATGTTGGGTATCTCTGGAAGACCTTCCATCTTTACCAGCTGCCTCACTTTCTCCTGCTGGCACCATCTCTACCCATTCTCCCGATCTCCTTCAAACCATCCCAAATGAGAGGTCCCAGCTCACCCTCCTTGCGGGCTGCTTCCCAGAGAGGAGCAAGACTTGTGCCTGGAGCTGTAGGGCATGGTTTCTTCTGCGACTAATCCCCACCGAGCCCTCAGGGGTAAGGATGGGCAACAGTCCCAGCGGTGGAGCAGCTGCAGCATCTTTCAGCGCGGATTTCACGTTACGAGGTGGGCTGACCCCCTGCTTGGAGAATTGGCTTCTCCTTGTAGCGATGGGCGAGCGCTGCGACCGCAGACAAAGCCGAGGATGTCGGTGGTGTTTTTCTACCTGAGCCGTGCCGCTCTTCCCCCTTACGCCATCCGAGGGCTTGGGGAATTGAGCGAGCAGCCTGTGATTACACTGAATCAGGGCAGATGGAGAGGGGCTTTGTAATCCCCCCGCACCCCCGTGTCACAGCCAAACCGGGGCTGCAATCTGCTGTTTCATGGCAGCAGGGCACACTTCTTGCCTTCCCTTGCAGGTACGCTTGTGGCTATGAGCTGGGCTGCATCGGGCCACCCTCTCCCGCTGTACACTGGAGAGTTGTGGGGAAAAAAAAATAAAAAATAAAAATTGCTGGGTATTGAATGGATGGAGGCTCGTCTGACCCCAGGGCAGTTTGTGAGCTCCGGGCTCTTAATGGCTGTGGGTGGGTGTAGGGTGCAATCTGATCCAAATGGGAAGCTGGCTGAAATCCCAGCAAGCTGTTGTTGCTGTGTGAGGCATCTTATGAAATGAGATGGGGTTTTGTGGACGCTCCCCCCCCTGCCCGGCACCTCGCTAGAGGGAGAAATACCCTCTAAGCTACGCTTAGGCTTCCCCGGGTACAGCTCTTCGCCGGGGCACGGTTTGCGTGTCTCTCCCTTTACGAAGCTCGTCGTCTCGTGTATTAAACCAAAGTTTCCTCCCTGGGGAGCTACTTACAGCCCAGCCTCCCCCACTCCTTGCTTCTCTTCCGACCGTGTGTTCCCCACTTCCCAGGCTGCTGTGCTGTGCAGAGCAGACATCTCCAAACTGATTTTTTTGTTTTTTTTTTTCCCTTCAGAAGTGCTCTGCCCCTCTTTGGAAACAGCCTCAGCTGCTTTCGTAGCAGGGTCTGACCTCTACAGTTCCTCTATTGCTTTTTTTTTTTGTCTAGTGGCTGGATTTATCCTCTTCGCTGGATCTCCCTAGCAGGAACTGATTTTAAAGCCTAAAAGCACAACCCCATCTGTCTTGTGCCTCTGGGGCACCGTAAAGAGCCCCGTCCTGCCACCGCTGAGCCTGCGAGCGCTCTCTCTTGCAGGAACATTTTCCTTTTCACCCGACCTGCCCCTGGCAGAACGATGGAGACGACAGGTTTTAATTCCTTTTCCCAGGTGGCCGCGCTGGACTGGCAGAGTTCTGTTTTTCCAAGTGAAACTCGTTCCTCTTCGCTGGCCCTGGTGCTCGGTGGTTAGATTTTGGGTGTGACGAGGACATTTCTTGCCACATTTATGCTTTGAGGCATCAGCAGGTTGTGCGAGAGCCTGGGGAGATGCAGCTCCACCTTGGCGTCCCTCGGCTGGCGACACTTGCGCGGCCTCGTCCGAAGGGTCGGTGGGATGCGCTGTGAGCACACGAGGAGGAGGAGAAGGTAGATGTGTCACTGCGGGGACTGTCCCATCCTTCCCACACCTCGAATGCAGCCTGGGAAATGGACAGCGTGAGAGTAACCCCGGGATATCCCTCCTCTCCCCTGTCACTGGGTGAGTCCTTGAAGGTAAAACCATTTTTCATTGCTCCCTGACCGGTCAGGAATGCTTTCCTCGCCTCCTGGCCGTCCCTCTGGGAACTAAATCACCGTCGTCGCCGTAGAGGGCGGCGTGCTTGTCCCTGGAGGCCCCTGTCTCCCAGTGACCTTCTCAGCTCACGAAGACAGCTTGGCTTTGCCGTAAAGCAGCTCATGTGAGGGCGGTAATCCGCAGCTAGCAAACAGCTGTGCAGGAAGATTGCAGGGGAGTCGCCCTATTTTCCCCCCCGCGCTGCAGACCCTGGCGGGACGGAGGTTTCTGCACGAGTCCATCGGCAGGTTGGTGTGTTTGAAGCCCCACCAGCCACTGCTGCAAACACGCTCACGTGCTCCGGCGAGTCGACGTGAAGGCTCCAAGAATTAAAAAAAATCCAGGGGTTTCCTCTGATTTTTTTCTAAAACCAGAGGTGGCATTTCTAAGCCTGAATTGAACTTGTTCCCCCCACCCCCGGTATCCTTTGGTTTAATTTATCCCCGGATGGGTACGACTTCTCTGCGTACCATTTTCTGATGGCTCGCGTGGACCCCTTCTGCTCCGGGGGCACCTGGTCACCGGTGGACTTTTTCATTAGTGTGCCCCGGAGAGGTCACGGACTGCCAGAAGGGAAAGGCTGAGGGAGCACTTAGCTTGGAATTGGTTTGAAATTAATCACAGGATTATTTTTTATTCCCATATCGAGTTCACAGTTTGTAACAAACTTTCCCTCCCTATGGATTTTCCTCCTTGTTGCCACATATCCCTGTAACTCCTCATCTTTGTTTTTCCCCCCGTGATTTTAATCTTTAAAACCTCCGGCGTGTCCAAAGGGACGTTCGGTGACTAGGAGCCGGTGCTGACGAGTCGGAGGAGCCGATGACAGCTAAAGCCGGCGTTCTCAGACCGAGATCCAGGCTCGTGCAGCCCGAGGTTCCTGCACCGCGCAGGCAGCGGCGGCCGTAAGCCGCCAGCAATTTGCCTCGATTCCCTCCAGGAAGGAGGTGCCTTTGATCAGGTAGGCAGCAGTTGCTTCATCCCCGTGTAATCCCTCCGTTTCTCTACCGGAAACCGCCAGCGGTGTTTCGTGGCTTCAGTAAGTTGCCCACCGGTGGCCTGAGACAATCCCTCGTTTCGTGTGGGCTACAGAAGAGCCTTCAGAAGTGGCCATCTGTTGCCTGCGATAGATTCGAACGCCAGACCTGGCAGTGAAAGGCTCTCTGCTATTCCCCTGAGCCGCCTGGTCTCTTCCCTTCCACCCCTTCCCATCAAAAAAAAAAAAAAAAAAATCTTTCTCCTCCCAAGCATTAGGGACCCTAATTGGTGTGTGCACGGCAGGGGCACTGCGATTAAACGGTGAACCTACAGCTAATGGAAGCTGGCTTTCATTGCTGGCGTAAATGTAGGATGTTCAACTCCTTTGAAGTCCCAGCGATCAGCGGCTGGGGGTGGTTGTGTTCCATTACACCCCATCGGTGGATTTGGCCCCTGGTTTTTCCCTCGTGCTCTAACCAGCAGATGCATTATGATGTCCTCGGCCAAATCTTCTCGGAGGTTCCCAGTACGTTTTCTTTGCAAAAAAGGGTCCGATTGCACTTCCAAAGAGAAGTCAAGAGGTTTGAAGTCCCGCGGAAAATTAACAAGGGTTGGACGTGGCGGGGTTTTAGGTTTTCTGCTTGTTTGCTGCTGTCAGAGATGTTCGTCCTCGCTTCTGGTCCGGGTGGACCCACGGACCCGTCGAGGGGGCTGCACCCTGGATCGTCCGCAGCAGAGCAGGAGGGATTCTCCAGCTCCTTTCGCAGTCACGACGAGTTTTCCGACCTGTTCTGTCCTGCCCCGGGAGGCGACAGGACAGGCTGTTAGCAGGCGGCTGCTTGATTCTCCTTCCAGTTTTTGTCCGTGCGGGTCCGTGTGCCACAAATCTCCCCTTTGCAGGTCCCTGCGCACCCAGGGTGGGACCCCCAGGGAGGAACCACCTGGAAAACCCCCGGTTTCTGCAAAAAGAGTGATCGTTCCTCTCCTTGCTCCCATCGTCGCCCTCTTTTCGCGTGCGAAGGAGCTTCCTACCGCCCAACCTGCGTGTGCCCGGGTGCACAAATGTTCTGTGCCTTCAGTCACCAGGCCAGAGTCCAAGCTTTTTCTTTTTTTTTATTATCACCAGATGTGCAGAGTTTAAAAGGGAAGAATCTGCCAGAGGCAGTAGCATACCAAAAATAAATACTCTTGGGAGAGAGGGAGGTAGGAACCCATCCCACCTGCCGCGCAGCCCGGGCAGTGGAAGACACTGGTGCGCACACAAAAAAAAAAAAAGGAGGAATGTAGACTGTAAAAACTTGCTTTTTACACGATACGTTCCACGTCTGAGCTTTGTGTTTGTCGTGATTTATTGCTCACCTTGCTGGGGACGGGCTGAGTCCTACACAGAGGGAGGAGGGGGGCTGTGCCAAGAGGGTCCCTGGTCCCGTGGCGGAGTCAGGCTGCAGACACCAAAGCGCCGTTGCGTGCGGGGTTGTAGCAGAGGTGCTTTCGTAGCCAGATTTGAAGGGTATGCTTTGGAAAAGAGACAAAAGAACCTTTAAGGTGTGTGTCGAGCCCTTTTTTTCCCCTTCCCAAGGAAAAAAGAAGCGTGCTTACCTCCTTGTAGCCAGTGCAAGAACTAGCGTAAGGTAAGGCTCCGGCAGCAACACCAGACTTGCACCTTTCCGTATCTGCCAGGTAACGCTTTGAGCGCTTTCCCAAGGCGTTGTCCTCTTCCAAAAGCCTCCCACCTCGCTTGACCATGGCTTCATGTCGCCTCTCTTGGGTTAAGAGCGTGATTTTCCCCAGCAAAGAGGCGCCGGGGCCGGGAGCGGGCACTGGGGGAGAGAACCCGTGGCTTTGGCCCCGTTGGTTGGCCATGAATGTGGACTCTGTTGTAGCAGAGAGAGGCTCCTGCTGAACGAGTCGGCAAAACGCTGGGAAAATGGTTTTTAGATGAAGCCAGAGACTATCCGGTTACGTATTACCTTCCTGCCGGAACAGTAGCTGCTTTATATCTCCGCGTGCTAATCGCTCTGTAGTATATGCTAATGTCGGTGTTCACGTGTGATCTATCGCGTCGTCTACGGACTCGGGAAACTCATTGAGATCCGAGTCTGTCGTTGCCTTAAAAATACATCGAGCTCCTTTCCGAGACCAACCAGGCTGCGTTTCGTGAGCTTCCTAGCCTCGTGCTCTTGGGATACATTGAAATGCCACTTGGGCAAATATTTCTCATCCCTCGTTACGCGGGGAATAGTGAAGAGCTTGCTTGGAGGTGGCCTTAGCTTCTCCGAGATGGATTTTACTCCTCTCGCTTCTCTGCAGCTGGTTCTCATCGGGCCTCTCCGGTCCACTTAAGCCATCCATCTAAACAGTTGTAAAATTCTGTACAAATATCTTATTCTTGCTTCTCACTCTACCTCCCACTTGTGTGTATGATTGAGGTAGAAATATTCGAGTTACTCTGCCTGCTGTTGGGGGTGTTACTCATGTGAACGTTGAATTTTCTACTTATATATGGACACTGGATTTTCTACTCGTATCACAGATTCATAGAAAGGTTTGGGTGGGAAGGGACCCTAAAGCCCACCCAGTGCCACCCCCTCCCATGGGCAGGGACACGTCCCACTAGCCCAGGTTGCCCAAAGCCTCATCCAGCCTGGCCTTGAACCCCTCCAGGGATGGGGCATCCACAGCTTCTCTGGGCAAATCTGTGGACGTTTAATTTTTAAATTCACCTCGTAAGCAAATTAATATGTTTCCCATGAATACATTAATTACCCCACTTAACGCCCCCCTCCCCAGCTGTAGTGTTTGGCTTTAGTTCAGCCTTTCACACGTGCATTTTATTGTCAGGCTTCCTAACAGCAGACTGTTCAGGTTGCAAGTGGAGCCTAGCAGAGAGTGCAGCAGGTGAGTGGATTTTCCTGGTGGTAGTTTGGAGTAACGGGATTTGGTTGCCGTCACTTTAGGTTCCTCACTACGTGGTGTTGCTTGGGGTTAAAAGGTCTATATCTATCTCTCTTTTTTTTTTTTTTTTTTTTATTTCTCCTCTTTTCACACTTTCAAGGGGAAGATAATCAGACGTTGGATATGTTTCCATCCAGGCATCCCATAATGGCTGTCGGAGCCGCTGCTCCGTGCCTGGACGCTGTTCGGGCTGCGGGGTAGGGATGCGCATGTCTCTGGGGTGTGTGATATCTCACAGCCCAATCCTGTTAGCCTTACGCAAGCCGAGCTCGCTCGTAATTGTTACTTAAGTAAAGAATTAATGAGGAGCAGGACGGAGCTGGGCTCAGAGCCTGGATCTGAATAACCCCCCGGCAGCCGTGCCGTGGCGGTGGGTTGTGGGGATGGGGGGATTTGGGGATTTGTAAAATTTGGCTTTTTAAAGGTCACGGACGCGATGCAGAGTTAAAGCAGCAACGCAAAGGAGAGAAAACCCTACAAATACGCTTGCAGCACCCGTCAGCTTTAAGAATCTATAGGTTGAACGTTGCAGCAGAAACCTAAGTAAAGAAGTAGGCTGTCCCGTGTGTCCCGCGGCGCGGCAGGGTAGATACCAGAGCTTGTGTAAGTGTGACCACGAACGCTTCTGCCGGCACTCGCGTCTCTTGATACGCAGCTGCCTTCCCCTTGCACACTGTTGGTGATTTTCAAGGATGACCAGAGTGTTGTTCCTGCAGAAATTCTGCCACATCATTATCTGCTTCAGCAGAATATAAGATATTTCAGTGCTTAAAAAAAAAATTTAAAAATCAGTTCAAATGACTTTATTCTATAACAGACTGTCATCATTCAAGTAACACAACATTTTATCAATTTTAGATGGTACCCTGCCTTCATTCTCACAGCGACCTTTAGTAAAACCATGTAGAAAACACAGGATCCTAAAGGCTGTTTGTAAAGGTAGGATGAGAATCGGTCTCTATACACAATTCTTCCTCTGGAAGGGCCCCTGTGGATGTTAACAGCATAGCAGACCAGTCACTAGAGTATTTGTGGCAAAATTTCGTGGGGATCCCTCTTTGGTGACTGTCCAGAAACGCTGAGGTGCTGTGCTGCCCACCCATCCCATCACTGGGTTCGTACCTGGCTTCTCCCGAGAGGAGCAGACTTTCTGAGAAGCTTGACACCGGTAACACCCGTCTGCTCCGTCCTTTTTATTAACGGGAAAGAGATGGTAAGGAAAGCGAATCCCACCTTGACCAGACATTCGGGGTTGCTGTGCTTTCTCTATTTTTAACTGTGTTTCCTATATAGATGGTTGACCGTGATAGACTGTTAATCTTATCAGGTGTGCCCTTCGCTCCGCACCAAAGCCAGCCGATCAAGGAAGCTTAGAAGGGTTATTCGCTAAGCTTTCGTCTGTGGAGTCCGGTGAAAAAGCTTTCTTTTCACAGGTAGACACATACACCCCTCGCGTGTTTGTCACCTCTCCCACCCACCACGTTGGTTTGGGTTTAGAGTGACTTACCCTGGGGACCCAGCACTAGTGTGTGAGGTTTAGGACAGAGCTTGTCCTCAGTTGGTGTCCAGGTCCTGTTACCAAGCTCTAAATTCACCCTCAACACCCCGTGAAGGGGAGAGGGAGGGACAGGTAACCTTACGTAAGACCCAAGGCTGAAGGCATGAAGCAAATCCCCCATCAGGATAGCAGCCTGCTGCTTTGCCTTCTTTCCCCAGCACCCTTTCCCTGGGAATTTTCCAAAATGAGGATGACACAGAAGCCCCACGATTTCAGATTAATAATTTCCAATGTTAAAAATAATGGCAAGTTTTTCCTTACCTTACTGTCCTCGCTGCAGATGATTGCAGATGGAAGACTCCTGGTATGGCAGGGAAGGGCTGCAAAGACACCTCTGCATGGCGGCTGTGAAGTGTCCTGGGTGACGGAGACGGTTGTCACCGCTACTTGAAGACTGTGGGTCTTTGCTGTGCCAGGGAGGAGTCTGGGTGTCAGGTTGGCTCACTGGGCTCTCCCTCTTTCCGGGGAAATGCCGGGGCTTCAGAGATCATTCCATGGGCGTAGCGGAGTCCCTTTTATATGTCAATTTGTAGGTCGCGCTGTCCTCTCCAGGGACAAGAGACTCAGTGAATCAGGAGTCCAAGCCCCAGTGGTTTTGTCTCTAAGTATTGCAACTTAAAAAGGACTCAAAAAAAAACCCAACAAAAAACCCAACCGAAAAAAAACCCCTCAACCCAGAACAAAGCCCAAAAACTCAAAACCCCCAAAAGCTTTGGAATCCTCTGCAGGGATCTTGTCGGTCATTTGCAAGGGAGAGCAATGTGCTCTAGGTCCTCTCTCGGGGATGGAGACTGGGCTTGTGTGTTCTCTTGGGTTGTGTACTGAGCGAAGTGGGAGGATGGATTGCCTCCAACGGAGAGGCCAAGAAATAAGGGAGATGGAGCCAACGGTGTTTCAGATCTGGGCTAAGCTGTGACCCTTCTCTCCTTGTAGAGAGGAAGAAAATAGGAATGCAGATGCTAGTGCAATGACCTGTCCTCTCGCAGCTGGAGAAGGAAGGTTGGTCTCAGTCTGAGACTTGGGATAAATAAAAAACATCCAACTTGGCCTTGACGCAAAATGCCGAGCATCTGGCAGCCTTTGCTGAAGCTAAATGAGTGGGAGGAAGGATGAGCCATGTAAGCATGGGGTCGCATCCTGCCCGTGCCTTTCTGGTGGCGTAGGGCTGGAGGTCCCGGCTCAACCAGGCTTTGAGACAGCAGCTCCCGGTGCTCTGAATGAGCAGAGAAGGAAAAGTCATTGAAACAGAACAAGAGGAGCCAAGGCTAAGGAAAGAACAAGTCACTGACAAGATTAAGCAGGTAGGTGATGCCCAGGGAAAGGCTGAGGTGTGATCGTGAAGGTGAGGTGGGCACAGGGAAGGAAACAGTGGCTCCAGGGCTGTTGTTCCTTCTTCCATGTTGTTGATGGAAACGTTGCATCTTGGTTTGTCTCCTGTCCTCAATTTCTGTTCTGAGGAAGGTTCAAGGCTGTGATGTAACCTATGGCAACGCTCAGTTTAGCGCTCCGTCTGCAAGCTGGAGACGGACTCAAAGTTGAGTCCACTCAACTTTGCTATCCAAACTTCAGGTGCCTTGTTACGTTTTGCTTTTTGTTGTGGTTTGGACCAGAGTGGCTCTTGAAAAGGCAGATGGTGGATGATCTTGAGGATGATGGATGATCTTGGGGTGTGCTTGCGGTCAGCAAGCGGAATAAAGGGCTGCGGTGTTTTTCAAATGATCATTTGGTGGGGCTTTGTTTCAAAAATTTCAAACACAATTTTTGTGTTTTCAAACTAACAGCACAGGGGATGTGTAGGGAAGAGCCGTGACTGTTGTGTGCCTCGAAGCTTCCTGGAGCTTAAATCACTGCATGGGCTCTTTGTGATTTGCCAGTAAGACGTTTCTGATGGTGAAAATCCTTCCGATTGTCGTCTTGTTCTAAGAGACATCTAGTTGGAGTTAGTCACTGATGCTCTAGTAGCAGCTGGGGATGGAGAGAGAGAGGGGCATGCTTTCAGAAGACAGTTCATCTTATCTTCAAGTAGGTGCCTGTGTTAAGAAACGTCTTCTGCTTCCTTTGTCACCACTGAGTGTGGTGGGATTCCTGAAATGCTTGATTTCTGCAGCTGACTTGGGGTGAAATCCCACCCATGGTGTCACGTCAACACCTCGTATCTTCAGGGACGCGTTTCGTTTGCGGATGTTTCTTCTCTACAGTCAGAGGATTTTTCGGGGCAACACGTGACTTTGAGAGCGCTCGTTTTCGCTGGTGTGATTTAAACTCGTTACAGAGATCTGTTTCGTTTTTCTGAAGACACATGCTCATGTCCATTGCCTGCCCTTCGCCCTCTTGAAGGTCCCTAGTGCTAGTCCCCCAAAAAGGAGGTCGTCAAGGTGATAATTTCTGGGAATCTCGGCCAGCCAGTCCCCCATGCAAAGCAATGTGGATTTAATGACAACCTGTTGGGGGAGCTTTTGATGTGCGTGCTGAGCAGTTCTCCTCCGTGTGAGCAGTAACACCAGGTAGTCTCCAGCACTGCTCTTGCCTGTCTTGGTGAGGATGGGAGTGGTCGTTGCTCCAGGATTAAAACTGGTAACAGTGGAGGGTGACAAAGTCCCTCTTGCTTTGCCGTGTTGCTAAAATAAATTATATGTGGCTGGGAGGAGATACATCCCGTGGCTGACTAGGAACTGAGTTTACCATCAAGAAATGCCTCTAGTGCCGACTGATTTGTCAGTATGTCACAGTGCTGTCTCGTTTGCTTGGTTGGTGGCTCTACCATCAGTGCACTAAAGCTTCTCTCCGTAAAATGGAGCCTGCAAAATCCTGTTCACGTCCCAGGCCAAAAGGAGTTCAGGTGATGGCTTACTTCACCCCTTGCCTGAGCCAGCGTTGGTCTTAGTTGGCTCTAGAAGATCTCCAGTGATGGAGACTTTGCTTCAGAGCTTCACTAACCTTACGTTTAGCGGTTGTCTGGGTTTTTTTCCCCCTTCTGTTGTCTAGTGCAACTTTCCGTGCTGCACTTCAAGCTCATATCTTATTCTGTCCCACTGTGGAGAAGATGATCCAGTTATTCGTTTCTTATCTGCTCCAGTCTTGGTGTGTTTACAGACCATCCTATGTCTATAGATCGGAGCGTGCCCCGTGTCCTTTCGTTGTGCTGCCCACCGAGAGCAAGCGTTCCATTGTTCAGAGGTCCTCCCGTGATGTAGTTCCCCGTTTCCGTTTTTTTTTGCGTGTTAAAATCTGCACCCTGGTCATTTTGAATTGTCTACGAGAATTCTTCCATCGCATCTTCAAAAGTCGCCTTTGGCTCAGAACGAAATGTAGCGGTGAGATGGTATGCGCTGATCCGTGCGCTAGGGCCCCATGGTGCATTCCTGGCTGCAGGAATTTCGGTTGGACTCTTCAGCCCCGTCACTCTGGAGGAGGGGAAAAAGGAGTCACAGAAATATCTCCTGCAAAAAGTGCTAGCTGAGAAGACTGAAGCAAGCAAAGTCCTCTGAATGAGTTGGAGGTCAACGGCCAAGAAATTCCGATGGAAAATTTCACTCTGAAGTTGATTTATCAACTTCAGCATCCGTGGCGTTGGGTCTGCTTTCTCTCCTTGGTGCTGAGCTGGTGCCCGTGGATGCCCAAGAGCAGCGCTGGATGCAGCTGACCATGCCTCATGGCTTCTGGTGATTTGACGAGGGCTTTGGACTCCTGTTGGGAGGGGACGTGCAGCCCTCAGTTGAGGTCCTGTTTTTTGATGTTGCCTAGCTAAAATCCAGGCGATGTCCTGTATCAGTGGCTCCAAGGTGATGGCTGAAGTCATTTTGCGTTTTCTGTTTCGCCTCGTAAAAGAAGTCCCAAGAGCAATACTTCTTGACTCCAGACCTCCATGCTCCGAGCAGCGTTTCCTGTGGCTTCACGGCTTTTACAAACTTTGAAAAGGTTTGCACCATGTCCCCTTGCCCCTCCTGTTGGGGTTTGGCGCGGTACCGCAGAGCAGGGCTGGAGGCTCCTGGCTCCCTGGTGCAGCAGCCAAATGGAGCTTCTCCATTCGCCTTCTGCTTGCTCCCAAGCCGCCCTCTCCAGAGGATCCCACAGGAGTTTCCTTTGGCAGGAGATCAGCTCTCTGTTGTAGTTGATGCTACCAAAGAGGATTTTCCACTTTTTGAAAGAAGAGGAGGGTGTTTCCTTTCCTGGATCAACGTTCAGCATGGTGGCAGCGGCTGCTGCTGTCCTGTCCGGTCCAGAACGGGGCTGGTTCCTGCCTCCTGACCCTCCAGGACTTTCCTCTTGTGTTCCTGTTGGAGTACCAGGCAGAGAACGTTACGTGTGAGGTCCTGCCGTTCAGCCTTTCCGTGGTTTGAAGGCCATGCTACAATGTTCACCAGAGGAGCCCATCTCAGCTGGGAAGAGGACATCTCTCTCTCGCTGCGTGACCGGCAGCTGAGAGGTCCCTTGACGTTACACACCGTTGAGTTTCTCCCAGCCGTTCTGCGTGGCGTTGGGTATTTAATGTGAGGATCAAGCTTTGGGAAGCGTTCTGCTGAATGTCCATGTTGTCCATGCAGGTTGTTGAGACAACTCCCGTCTTGGTATCAGTGAAGACCTTTCTACTCCAGGCTGCATTTCAAGGCTTGCAGAACCTGACTGTCCAGCTGTAAACTCACCCCGCCGCCGTAACGAGAGCATACCAGACGTTCACAGGACATAGGGCAGCAAGGCTCGTCATACCATCTGCTGCCAGATCACAGCCCGATGCCTCCAGTCCGGCTCCAGGCAGAGCTTTGTCCGAGGTTGCTTTGGGCTGTTATGGTGGTGGTAGGATCTGCACTGGCATCTTCCATCCACACCATAGAACCAGACTGGTTTGGGTGGGAAGGGACCTTAAAGATCATCCAGTTCCAACCCCCTGCCATGGGCACCTCCCACTAACCCAGGTTGCCCAAAGCCTCATCCAGCCTGGCTTTGAAATCCAGTGTGATTGCTTCATAGCTGGAATCAGATGTCCACTAAATAAACTCTTTTGGTTGTGGAGCCCCGTGGGATGCTTACACATGAGTCCTCAGCACCCATCAGCTCTTGATACCATGGACAAAAGCCACATCTTGTGTCCCTGGGTGGTACTCCAGCTCCTCTAGGACTGGGAATGTGCCCAGCAGTTGGGGACTCCTGTAATATCTCTTCCTCGTGCTGCACTTGCTTTGATCTCAAGGGTAAGGAGGTGTTCAAGCACAGCAGAAACTGGCACTGGTGACCCTGAACATCGACTGTCCTGGATGTCCCAGGGCAGGGCACTGAGTCATCCCACCCACCCGACCTTCTCCCCCAAAGCCCTTTGTGGTGGTTTAACACATTCACCAGCAACTTGGGATCAAAATGATTGTTCTTAAGCTGCTGCTCCACCCTCCGTGCCAGGTAAGATGTCTCTATCAGCCATCGCATGGCTCCCAGGTCACAGGTAGGGTCCAACCCTCGCCCTTCTTCCTTCTGCAAGCTGTAACTTCTTCTTTCATCAGGAGTTTCGTTATCTCCTACAGCCCGTCGCAGTCCCCCAGCTACAATGCAGCCGCTAATATTGTCTGACCCGGCATTAGAGTACAACCGCAGCCGTCTCAGAGTCGATCAGCTCCAATCCTTTGATTCATGGTGGTCATCTCATCCCCCAAGGCCCGGCGTGGCTCTTCTCCCTTGGCCACCCTTGTGTCCTGCCTCAGCACCCATTCCCTCCGTGGCTGCCAGGCGATGCTGCCCATGCCAAGACCTCCTTCCTAGCAAAGCCAACTGATCCTCCACCAAAAAAAAATCTTTCCCTGGCATTCTGCAGGTGAGTGAGGGGCAGGATGTCCATGCTGGCTCTGCCCCAGCGTAGGTGCTGTCCTTGCACGTGGCGGGTTGGAGGTGGCTCCTCGTCCCTGCTGAGAGCGGGAGGTGGTGGCAGGTAGGTGAGGTTGGTGGCCAGGAGGAGCTGATTCACGGGGGATGGAGGTGCTTCACCCACCGCTCCTTCCAGAGGAGCTTTTTGGGTGGCTTCACGAATGGGATGCAAGCACACAACCCGGTGGAATCTTCCCGTGGCCGCGGTCTGCGCCGCTCGGTGCGCGACTCGTCACCTCTGCTGTCGTCCCTCCCCAGGCAGGAGCCGCTCTGAGCCACGTGCGGGATCCGATGGGATCCCTCTTCCCTCCCACCGCTCTCCCTGCGCAGCCCGTTCCTCGCAGAGCACCCCACCACACCTCCACTTTCTTTGCAGATATGTATTTTTCAAAGACTCAAGAAGTTGGGGTGGGGGTTTTTTTTTTGGTCTAATGGATTTCCTGTTTTTAATACAATTGAAAGGGTCTGGAATCCATGCTTTAGATTAACATATGCCAGCTAGATTAGGGCTAATCAGGGTGCAGGTCTGAGCAGATGCAGCGCAGGGCCAATCCTAGACCTGATTACGGTATCTCGGTGGTTTAATCGTCTCTCTCCCAAGGGCGATCATCTCTGCTTTAATGCACAGCAGACTTTCCAGCCCCTCTCCTCCTTTGGGTTTGTTGCCACCCCTGGCAGGACGGCTGCTACGTCAGATGCTGAGGCGATTTGCTCTAATCCCATGCAGAAAGGGATCTGCGCCTTGCCATCTCTCACAGAGACTTCCCTGCTCAGCCACGCGCTCCAAGGTGTGGGCAAACCTTGGGTGACACAAACTCATCCTTCTCCAAAGAAAACCTCATTTGGCTCCTGACGTCTCACCGTCTTTTGGTAGCACCCATCTCTGGCAGCACCATGCCCTGGCCAAGGCGTGTTTGAGCA
The DNA here is from genome assembly GCA_011057875.1 of Pterocles orientalis. Lineage (NCBI taxonomy): Eukaryota > Metazoa > Chordata > Aves > Pterocliformes > Pteroclidae > Pterocles > Pterocles orientalis. The sequence continues at coordinate 142,110 of WKFP01013675.1, forward strand.
GCACGGGAGGATGAGGTGGTTAATGTTGTGTGCTCTGTGGTCCGTGACCACAGTGGTGACTCTGGTCTTTGCGTTGGCCATGGGCAGGGACCCCAGTTGGATCTTCACATCCCAGCATTTTTTGATAGCACCCTACCCTGGCCAAGGTGTGTTTGACCAGCACAGAGGGATCAGGTGTTTAACGTTGCGTGCTCTGTGGTCCATGAGGATAGCGAGGACTCTGGTCTTTGGGTTGGCCATGGGCAGTGACCCCGGTTGGGTCTATACATCTCAGCATCTTTTGGTAGCACCCATCTTTGGCAGCACCCTGCCCTGGCCAAGGCGTGTTTGACCAGCACGGAGGGATCAGGTGTTTAACTCTGCGTGCTCTGTGGTCCGTGGGGATAGTGGGGACTCTGGTTTTTGGGTTGGCTGTGGGTCGTAGACTCATTTGGGAGCTCCAGCAGTCTCCTTTGGGTTAGCAACCCAGATAACCCCAAAGGCTCAGTTGGGTTGTTGGTCAGGAGCGGGGATTTTAGGTGCATCTCCAGCCACATCTCCAGGTCTGTGCCAGCACCTGCTTCAGCTGGGATGTGCTACGTTTCCTTGAAGGGTCTGATAGGAAATTTTCTTCAAGAGGGTTGAGGATGAGCTCTCGTTTCAGTATTTTGTCACCAAAAACTCTCATCGATTAGAAAGCACCCCGGGAGCTTTGTACCTTCTGACTCCACGTTGTTCCCAATGCTCGGTGGTGAACCGTGAAATCACAGGATGGTTTGGGTTGGAAGGGACCTTAAAGCCCACCCAGTGCCACCCCCTGCCATGGGCAGGGCCACCTCCCACTAGCCCAGGTTGTCCAAAGCCTCATCCAGCCTGGCCTTGAACCCCTCCAGGGATGGGGCACCCACAGCTTCTCTGGGCACCCTGGGCCAGTGTCTCACCAGGGAAGCGGTTCCTCGGTTGGGTGTGAACCAGATGGATGTGGACGTAACCCTTCTGGCATGGGGCAGCCCTTTGGCTGGAGGATCCCAAAACTTTCCTGCCTGGAGTGCTTTGAGATCCCAAGAGGAGGGATGTTGGAGGACTGCAAAGCACGCCGCGCTCCGCCGGGGTCACCCACCTGGTCAGCGCGATTAACTCCTAAGCTTTCCTGTCTGTACAGTGAGTTATCCGAGGACACCGAGCCGCGCTCTGCCGCCTCACGTTATTAAACGAGTGCCCTTGGTGGGACAGAGGTCTGCTCTCTGCCACAGAAACCTGCATCAGAAGGGATTGTGCTGCTTTTTTGGGAAAGCCTGGGTCAGGAACCTGCTGCCTTAAACCCTTCGAATGCTGTTTCAGGGGTTGGCCGTCCTGTGCTGCTGGCTGGGAGGATTTGTTGAGCTCTAAAAGCTGCTCCTTGCTATTTTTTCCACCTCTTTTCATCCTCCACATCACAATATCCTCAGGGCTCTTGTTGTTTTGTTGTCGCTGTGGTTGGTGTTACCAACCGGCGCTCACCGCCGTTGGCAGAGCCGAGCTTTCCTCCGCGACCAAAACCGTGCCCGAAGCTTTGCCGGCTCCAGCCTGGGAGCGTCTGATCCCTTTCTGTAGCCAAGCCATCCTTAGGAAAAAGATGTTTCCTACTTTGCCAGACCCATCTGTGGTTGGGGAAGGGCTGAGAAACTTGGTTTGCTTTCCTTTATCTCTGTTATATGTCAAATATATACACGTGAGTGCCTATAGCCAGCGTCTGGAGCCCGTTGGGCTTGGCCAAGCTCCTGGTCTCACGCTGCCCTTCGCCCGTCTCGGTGTGGAGGCAGGAGGACCTGGCTGGGCTGGAGAAAGTGAATCGTGTCTGAGAGAAGCCGGTGGTTGTACCGGGGCTGGTCGCTGGGACGGGCGGTCTGTGGTCTGGGCAGCGATGGGATCCATCTCGTGTGCCGTGAGAGCTGGAAGGTGTTTGGGCAGCGTGGAGAGTTACGGGGATGGGAGTCTTGCAGGGGGGAGAAGCTGAATTTAGCCCTTCCTCAGCCCCAGGATTCCAAATCCTGGGCAAATCGAGTGGAAAAATGTGTCTCGGGAGTGTGTTCCTCCTCCAAACATTTCGTATTTATTTCCCCCTTAATTTTATTCTCTCTCCCTGCTGACGGACAGCCCCATGGTGCAGATTGAGCTGCCGCCCATCCCTGCTCCCATCCCATCCCTGCTCCCATCCCATCCCTCCTCCCTCCCATCCCTGCTCCCATCCCATCCCTGCTCCCATCCCATCCCTGCTCCATCCCATCCCTGCTCCCATCCCATCCCTGCTCCAT
>WKFP01013676.1:28326-38501 GCA_011057875.1 Pterocles orientalis
ATAAACATAAGTTTGCCATAATTTTGCAAAAACAACAAATTGGAAGTTTTTAGATAAGAACTGAACTTCTTTTTTTATTGAATTGGTAAAACCTGAAGATGAATGTAGGTGCCTAAAAGCAGTATTTAGGATTGGGACTTTTTGATTTCTTGAGACACACCCTTGCTTTTTCTTGAATTAGTTTCAACTTTTACTTCCAGCACTACTCGTTCTCCATAAGTCAATTAATGCTTCCTTCTGTGTGACCAGAAAAGATCCTGAAAGCCTCTCATACACTTTTGCTTGAGATATTGCTAGCACTTGATTGGCAGTGGCTCTTAAAATTGTTTGACAGCCATGTTGGAAACTCACTGGGCAGTGCTAAATCTCTCTGTGTTTAAGACTGAAGGAGAAGTGTACCATGCCTACTTGGAGAATGACCTAAGGCAGACTAGAGCATACACATTGAATTTTGTGTAGTTTTAAGATGTGGGATGAAACAGAGAACCTGAATGGTCATTCTTTGTCTTCGTTACATGAGGCTTATGTATTTACTACCCCAATGATGCCCTAGCCACAGCTTTTCACTTCAAAGTCACAGGTTTCTGATGCCTGCCCCCGCAAAAAAGTGAAGACTCTGCTGTTGTGTTATTTTTCCACAAATTTAATCCAAACAGAGTTAATTTTCTTGCTTTCTAGTCATACTGTTCAGTATTTGCATTAGTATTTTTTCTAGCCTGATTTTTATGAAGTTTCAGGTCTGTATAATTAGTTCAGTTATCAGCAGTATCTGTTATTTCATCAACTCAACTAGGACTATATGGTGTAACCTAAAACCTTGGAACTTATCCCAAAGTGCCACATTGCATCTTCATGCTTATTCACAAAAATGAATTGAAATCAAATTTAGTTGCTATTCAGATTCCTGGCACTGAATCATAGAATAGCCCAGATTGGAATAGACCTCAAAAGATTATCTGATCCAACATTTCATGGGAAAGGCAACTTAGATGAGACTACACAGCACCCTGTCCAATCGCACCTTGAAAACCTCCAGTGATAGGGACTCCATCACATCCCAGGGCAGGTGAATGATTGTTCTCACTGCAAAAAATTTGTTTCTTATGTTGAGATGAAACCTCTTCTGGTGCAACTTGCACCCGCTGCCCCTTGTCTTCTCCACGTGAAGAGAGAGCATCTCTTTGTAGATGCCCTTTAAGTACTGGAAAACGGATGAGTTCCCCCCAAGCCTTCTCTCCTCCAGGGAGAAGAGACCTAACTCTTTTAGTCTTTCCTCATGGGGCAGGTTCTCAAGCTCTTTGGTCATCTTTGTGGCCCTCCTTTGGGCCCTCTCCAATCTGTCCATATCTTTCTTGAATTGTGTGGACCAGAAGTGGACACAATACTCCAGGTGCAGCCTGAAAAGCACTGAGTAGATTGGGAAGTCAATACCTAGCAGGTTTGGTTTTTTTTTCCCCTAGCATGTTTACAGTATAGTCAGTAAGTAGAATACAGTGTAGTTTATGCTAGGTGAGTTTAGATGGTGGAAGGCAAAAGAGGGAAGGACAAATCTGTTCCTAAGATCTCTCAGCAATAGGAAGGTAGGAATAGCTAGGAAGGCTAAAACTCAGTGTTATTTTCTTTCAGTTATTGGTTGGAGAGCTGTTGCGGTTAAGTAGTCTCCTAGAATGGCTGGAGCTGGGAAATTGTCCAATTGACTGGGTGGCTTTGTTAGATTATGTTGGGATTTGGGCTGATTTAAGGCATTTTTTATTTGATTTTCTGGAAAAAGAAGGGAAAGGTTGATTGATATTTCTGTTCTGAATTATAAAGTAATTTATTTTACTGTAGTGTCAGGAGTTCTCAGCTGAGATCACATCCTGTCTGGCAGGACAAAATACAAATAGGTTGCCACAACTGCAGTGCCAGTGGTGTTACAGACTAAATAGCATGTTGATGTCAGACGTCTTGCTAAGGACAGAGAAGACATCAATGGCAGAGTCGTGCACAGACCTCCAGTCTCAGTCTTTAGCAACTGGCCCACACTAATCTACTGCAAGTGGCTAATACTAGACAAGGGGAGCTGCAGTCCCAGGCCTCAAATGTGGAGTTTCACTGGTGATAACAGTGGAACCTCCCCCAGTTTGTATCCTTCCCTGGAAAATGATGGAGTTTTGTAATCCCTGGCTGCACCTGTTTCTCACAGGCAGCTTTATATTTGCCAGCATATCCATAAATCCTGCAGTTTTGTTCAGTAAGTTACACTTCCTCCTCCCAAAGCTTCATCTGTACAGCTCTGCTCTTACCCAAGGTTTGGAGAACACTTTCCTGTGCTGGCAGCTGTGGTCTTTTGACTATGTGTCTTCAAACTGCAGTGTATAAGCCTTATGACTGCACTTTTCCTTCTCAAAGCCACTACTGTTTGTCTAATAAAGTTTATTTCCTGTAGCAGAAATAGAAATGCCACACTTCCCAGTGGAGATTTTTGTAAAAAAAAAATGTTGTTTTTTAGTCAAGTAAACAATGCAAACTAAAACAAAGTATAGCAAAAGCATGATTTCTGTGCCACACATTCTTCTGTACAGGTTGATAGAATACATTTCACAGTCATAATCCTCAGTCACCTGGCACACCAATTCCCCATTCCATTTAAAAATCCTGGCAGTCATAAGGCTTATACTCAGGCTCCCGAGTTTCTGCAGGACAGAAATATCACATTCATGGTCCTGGCTTTGCAGCATGGAGAAACAAAAAGCAGTACAGTGTGATGAGTACAGTGGAAGAGGTGATGTGCTTCGAGGAGCAAAATACATGTGAGAGACCTTGCACTTTCTAACAAAGTAGTTTGTCAGGTTTTAGTTTTTACAGCTCGTTCTTCATAGGATTGCTTGCAGGTCTGATAAAGCAAAATATAATGGATACACACCCTAATACATGTCCTGTGTGCAAGATACCCACCAAAGAGAAAAATGACACTTTTTTTTTTTAGGCAATGATTCTTGTTCTGTCTTCCTCTTCCTGAACTGCGTTCTGTGTGAGTTTTCTAATGGATGAAATGTGAATCACCTGAATAACTGAGCAACCCATCATCAACACAAAGGGTGCCTTAGCTCCCGCACTTACTGATACAGTGAAGTTGTAGGAAGCTCTGAACAAAGCTGGTCTGGGTGGGGGGAGATGGAGAAGGGAGAAGGTGAGTTTTTAAGTTGTGCTGGCAGATCACTCATCCAGATTTCCATTCTGAGGCATGAGCAAGAGACCTCAATAATTATTCTAGGAACAAATTCCCAAATACCCAATGGTCCTCTGCTGGATTTCTGTATTTTAATGAAAATACTGACTTGATATGTAATGAAAAAACCCCACATTTCTGAAACTGCAGTATTCATCTTTTTGAGTCATCTCCTAACATTATTGCTAAGAACAGTGGACAGAACTATGCCAGTATAGCTGCACAGAGATCAATAACATTGTAGGATTAACTGTTTTAGGAATTTAGTGCAGGCCCAGGTGTCTCAAATTCTCCCTAAGCAGTGTTGTGTTGTGTTGTGTTGCATTCCTCTGCTTCCCTCTCCAATATTTACTGCTGAAAAACAGTTAAGTGACTGAAATGTTCTCACTTATTACTTACTTGGTTATGTATACTCATCTTTTATACAAATTAAGATAACATTTAAAAAAATGCTACATAATAGGTTACATTTTCTTTTAATAGAACTTCCTGTATACATTGTTTTCTAGACACAAATGCCTTCCAAAATTGTGGACCTCTCTTGTTTGTGCTTGGATTGTGATCTTTGCTTCCGGACACCTCAGGTAGGCACCAGCAAAATAAATACTCAAAATGTCATACACTTCTCTATTGACTGCCTGTCTGAAATAGCTCAGGATTAATTCCATTTCTAAAAAGGCTGTAATAAGGAATACTTTAAAATTTGCCACCTGCAGTGAATATTTAGTCTGCTAAAATGTGAAAGCTTGTATTTTTTGAGAAAGAGCATTTACTTTTGAACAATTTTGAGGCATTTCTAATGTTACGTAAATTGTAATACAAAGAGGGTTTTTTTGCATGCCATAATGCTGAATATTGAAAGTACAGTAACAGTTTGGAACTAGATTTCAGCTTTTAAGTATAACGCCAGATTTTATTTGGTAGTCTTCTTGGATTGCCCCAGGAAAATGCCACCCCTCTTTCAGCAGTTCTTAATTAGAGGTCTGGAAACCATTCTGGAAACCTGCAGCCCTTTCAGCCCTGTAAGTGGAAACACTGCAGCAGCCAACTCCTTTTTGTTCTGATGTGGTGCAGAAACAAGACCTTGGATGCATGCATAGCTGAAGATTTCACAGAATCACTGTGGCTGGAAGAGACCTCTTGAGATCTCATAGTCCGATATTCCTTCTTAAAGCAGGGTCGACTGCAGCAGCTTGTCCAGGAGGGTTTCTGGTTGGCTTTTGAATCTCTCCAAGGACAGAGACTCCACAACTAATCTGGGCAACCTGTGCCACTGCTCAGTCTCCCTCACAGTAAAAAAGTGTTTTCTTGTGAACACATCTAAAAAAACCTATTTATTTCTTTTCAATTTCTGCTCATTAGCTCTTGTTTTCTCAGTGGGCACCACTGAAAAGAGTCTGTCTCCCTCATCTTCATTCCCTCCCTCCCTCCCATCAGGTATTTATGCACATTGACAAGATTCCCTGGAGCAACCCCAGCTCTCTTAGCCTCTCCTCATGCAAGAGATGCTCTGCTCCTGTAACCATTTGAGTGGCCCTGTACTGGATTTACTTTGGTATGTCCATCTCCCTCTTGTGCCCGGAACTGGACACTGCACTCCAGATATGGCTTGCTGAGTAAAGGGGAAGGGTCAATCCCTTGATCTGCTGTTGATGCTTTTCCTAATGAAACCTGGAAGGCTGATTGTTTTCTTTGCCCTGAGGGTGCCTTAGATTTGTTGTTTCATACTTGAAGAACAACACCAGCCTGAGCACAGGAAGATCTACCCAGTAGTCAGTCCTCTGACCAGCTGTTGAAAAAGCTGTTTCATGGAGCTGAAAGCTTATTCTGCAACATGAGCTGATTTCCAAATGCAGTAAGGCTTACACTCATTCATCTTCCTGTCAGGACACTCCACACAGCACAGAAAGCAGCTCAGCAAGCAGAATACAAGCCCCAGGTGGCAAAGCCTGAGAAATGAGTTAAATATAACTCTATGAAGTATCTCTAATGGCCATGGCAAATAGGACTCTTACATTAGCCTGAGAAATTACTATGTTCAGGGTTTTTTTTCCTTTTTTAGTGGCTGTCTATGAGATAAAATATATATTATTCATTTTGAAATGTAAAGAAAAAGAACCATACATATGGCAGCAGATTTCTTTTCCTGGTAATTCATAAACTCAGGGTTCTCCTTCTTTGGAACTCATCCATGCACACACTTACAGCTGTATGCTCATTACTTACTTGAGTATCTTTCCATTGCCTATAGTAAATATAAAAGTGTTGTTGGATGAATGCCTCTGTCCTCACACACTTCACCGCTCCCTGGGGTCAGAAAAATAAGTCTTCTAACTTTGCTGCCTATTTGGGCAAAGAAGAAGGAAGGAAATAGCAGAGTAAAACATACTAACCTTTTCTGTTCTAAAATTTTTTGGCACGCTTTTAAGAGCCAGCAGATCTTTACAACCCGGAGATGACTATTTGAGACTCTTTGCAACATAATTAATGGAGTGTGGGCCTCCTGTAATCTCAGGGCACCACTGCCAAGTTCAGCTTGAGAGAAACTTCACTTGTCTGTATAATACTTCTGCTTCTGTTCTGTTTCCTCACTCCCATGAAAAGATCGCAGCAAGATTTTTTTGGAGGCTTTTGGAATACAAGTTGACTTGACGCTTTTACAAAATGAAAAAACATTTTGGGTATTTTACATAGCCTGGAGCTGCAGCCACTATAGCTCAAGATATAACTAATCGTTTCCCTGTTTCTAGCTGTGGTCTCCATCTGCAGTTTGATATATACAGGAATTTAAGAACTTCTCAAATCTTGTGTTAAGTTAGATTACTGAGTAGCAGGAAGGGTGTAATAGAATTTTTACATTGTGCTTTAACATAGTAATACTCAAGTGAAAAAAATAATAGCAAAAATGAGAAAAGATATTTAAGGAAAAAAACCCAACATGTCAGAGCAAAAATGTAATGACTGTCATAACAATTTATAAATAATTTTTGCTGGTGAGATTATGGTTGTTTAAGAACTTGATTTGTCCTAACATGGTCCAGACTTCTCTGAGCAACTAAAAGTGTAATGCAGCCATACTGAAATGTGGCTAAATACAGAGCCTTTTTTTCAAAGGCTTAGTTAGCGTCAAAGCATTATAAAAACAGTTGAGGTTTTCCAGGTGAACTGACTGAGTAGTCTTAAAATGTCATCCTTTAACTCATTTCTTAGCCCAGAGGGACTGATTTGTGATGAGGGATGGATCTATGCTCAGAAGTTACAAAGAGCCCATGATGGGAAAAACCTTACAGAGCACCGAGCGGGTGGAGAGTCAACAGGTCAGCACCAGAGTTTCAAGTCAGCTGTCAGTTTACTGTTGAGAAGAGTCTTCAGAGTATAGGAAATGTTTTGATATTAGTAACATAGAGTTTAAATACAGCCTTCAGCAAAGTCTGGTTTATTCTTAGTTTCACAGTTTAAATTGTAAGAACATCGGTTGTCCATAGGCAAACAATAGCTGGTTTGGAATCAGAAAGTCAAAACTGAGAAAACTCATGGGTAAAGATAAAGACAGATTAGTAAATGTAGGGGGGAAAAAAAAGGAAACCAGCATAATTCAAAGTCAATCACAGCAGACTGGTGCCCAACCAGTCTCTGAGCAACAGCTTCCTTGGAAAAACTGCCCCCCAGCTTTATTGCTGAGCGTGACATTACTTGGTACAGACGATCTCTTTGGTCAGTTTGGGCCAGCTGTCCCGGCTGTGTCTCCTTGCCAGCTCTTTTCCACCACTGAGCTACTCACAGTGGAAACAGGGTGAGAGAGAAGGCCTTGATGCTGTGCAAGCCAAGTCCAGCAATATCCAGAATATTACTGTGTTATCAACACTGGTTTTGGTTACAAATCTAAAGCACAGCACAATACGGACCGCTATGAAAAAGATTAAGTCCATCTCTGTTAAACAGACTATCAGCTGAAAACAGTACACAGGATGAAGGAAAGGGCTGGTCATGCTGAAACAGCATGGCTGGAGGGAAATTCTGTGTGTTGTGACACACACTTGGATGTGCCAGAATACTTAAGTTCTCTTGCAAATTCATTTAGAATAGCATTTTCTACACCACTTCACTGAAGGTGGGTTTCATGCTTGTATAACAGCTTGTGGAACACAGTCCTTAGCCTTTCTTTTCATTTTTCCCTAACAATTGAGTCCATGAAAGTGTCTTTTTGAAAACTCTTTACTGGTGGAAGAACTACTCCACTGGTAAACGCAAAAGTTACAGCTCTTCATCATGTTGAATGTAAATTTAAGTACAGTGCTGGACCCACTGTAGCCAGATCAATTTTTGTTTTTCTTGTAGGTCTAATAAGAAGTTTAGTTAGTTGCCATTCCACATTCACAGGTGGTTAGTTTGCTTTTGTGCAGGGTCAATGCTTGGTCAGTGATTTGGACTGTTTTTGGTGGATGCTTGTTTATCTGCTTGGTGGTGAAGGGTTTGTTTTGATATAACATGGTGGAGCAAAAGACCAAAGACCATTTTTAGGTACTGAGAGAGGGTGAGTTTGATAAGTAGGCAGACACATACACGTCATTGGGTTTCAAGTGTGCACAGCCTTTACTCATGGCAGCTCAGACAGAAGGGCAGAGTAAATGTAGGGCAGTGTGTACCTACCTGTATAGATCTCTCTCCTAACATAAATCTCAGCATTGTTTTCCCCAAGCCAAAGGGATCCTAGAAATCTTTGACAGCGTGTCAAGTTTCCAAAATGTCCACCTCTCTTCTTTAGTGCCACTTTTGTAACTGGAAATTCCTGCCTACATCTATCCGCAGTCCTTGTGATGCACTGGTACAGGTTGATCACAGGGACAGCTAGAACACTTCCTCATTCCATCTTCAGAGGCCCTGAAACCCTTCCCTACTCTGGTAGTTGGGTCAAGGCTACAGAGGGTATGGGATCTCAATGGAAGCAATCCAGTCCTTGGGGAGCAACAGAAATTTCTCCTCGTGGCCAGACAGGTGTTGCAGTTCAAGAAGCAGCAGAGAACATCCAGAAAAATGGCTTCGAATATAGAAGCAGCCTCTGCCACTCTTGTGTAGGAGCAAATTGGGCAACGTTTCTGCTTCAAGGAGTTGACAATACAAGGCCTGAGCCTCTCTTGGGAGCTATGGTTATAGTGTTTTGATTTTTCTTTAGGAGGCAGGATATGGGCAGATCAAGAGAAGAGTTGATCAGCTGGACAACTGATCATATTGACAATCAGTATTTGTCAGTTTCTTAAAATGGCTGGTAGATAAAACTTTGACAAAAAAATGAAACTCAAAACCCACAAACACAACTTCCCTGGTGTCAGCTATCCCTCTGTAGTTGCATGTCTGCTTTTAGGTGCAGAGTGTGATACTTCTGCGTAGAATTCACCATCTGAGGGACACTTTCACACAGAACTAACACATTATTATTACTTCTCCTTGCAAAACTGTATGTTTAATATCCTGGTTTATATGTGCACATGTTATAGATTGAGAATAACTATTTGTTCCCATATTCATTCTGAGAATAATAACTATTGAAATTTTTAAAAGCCTAATTTGAGATAGCTCAGAATGTAATAATTACAGTTTCTTTCACTATCAGAGTTTGACACGTTTGAATTTGGATTCCAAAGATAAATTTCTAGGATGAGTGAAGTCTGAGGTCTCTGATATACATCCTCCTATGCATAATTTTTCTAACAAGTACTCATTGTGTAGCCTTCACAATAATAGCAGTGAATGAATTCTATTCTAGTTTAGAGAAAAGAGTAAAGTGAAGGTCATACCAATAAAGTATTCCAGAAAAAAATTGGATAAAATAGAATGAAAACTTCTTCTTTCATTAAAATGAATAGCCCATCTGCGGGTGATGAAAGCGCGCTCTTATCTTACACAAAAAGAAAAACATATGGCTGAAGGTAAATAGTAAGATATTAAAAGGTTGAACTTAGTTTAACATTTATCTTGTAGGCCAAGGACAATAGATATCTCTCTGCTCTTCAGAGGAATTTAGATTTCCCTAGTCCTCTGTATCTTTGAATCCTGGAGTGATACAGACACATACGTTTCAGTTTGGCTGGCAACCAAAAAAATACCAGACAGTTATATAATTTATACAATGCTTTCAACCGCGCCACTTTGTTTATTATCAGAAAATAATCCCACCTTTAAATATGTGAAGTGGGAAATAAATGTTGTTAGGAAATAATTGATTTTTGTCTTTTGATGACACGACCATGTATATGTTGAAAAGTGAGCATATTCATGCCTTTATGGTGAAGGGGAATGGATTTTTACTAAAGTGTTTTCCTAGACTCTCTAGATGCTTTTATTCTTACCAAGCATGCTTTAAATCTGATTATCTATGCTTCACCATCTTAAGGCAGGCTGAACATTGTGCCGTTGGCACAGGCTCTAGTGGCTTCTATACAGTTAGCAGTACAGGACTTTTCAAGTCCACATCAAAGATGCCATATGCTAGTAGTAGTAGTCCTGCTTACAGTGTTCCCCGGGTTGTAACTGGATAAGAATTAGGTAGAAACAATGAGGACTGGGCTTCAGGCATTTTCGGTTAAAAGGATCTATCTGATAAATTGAAAATTTCTTGAAATTCTTTTAAATGAGCAGACTCTTTATGTTTTCTTTGAGGACATAGACCTGAAGTAACCAATAACCTCCTTAGGAGTTTTGTTTAAGTTTTCCAGGTACCAGTATAAGTTGGGTACTGACCTGTTGGGGAGTAGTGTAGGGGAGAGGGACCTGGGGGCCCTGGTGGACAGCAGGATGACCATGAGCCAGCACTGTGCCCTCGTGGCCAAGAAGGCCAATGGCAACCTGGGGTGTATCAGAAGGGGGGTGGTCAGTAGGTCAAGAGAGGTTCTCCTCCCCCTCTACTCTGCCCTGGTGAGACCTCATCTGGAATATTGTGTCCAGTTCTGGGCCCCTCAGTTCAAGA
>WKFP01013676.1:38521-55208 GCA_011057875.1 Pterocles orientalis
ATGCGTTCCTGTGTGATCTGATCTAGGTGTTCCTGCTCCGGCAGGGGGATTGGACTAGATGATCTTTCGAGGTCCCTTCCAATCCCTAACATTCTGTGATTCTGTGATTCTGTGATTCTGTGATTCCTTTTCATCCTACTCTACCAGCATTTCCTTGGTTCTAACAGAAGATATATTTTGCTTTGTTTTGCTATTTATTTGCTTGCTAATGTATACCTTTTGTATTTTGTTTCCCATGCAATTATAATAAATGAAGTACTTCCCTCTTTCATGCTTTAAAAACATACATTATTTAAGCAGCATTGTTATCAATGCTTTAGTGATATACGACTAACTCTGGTGAGTTACTTTTTCCTTAAATTTAGTTTTTGTTTGCTTTTATAACAAAGCTTTCTTAACAGAAGTAGGAATAAATAAAGCAAATGTTCTGACATTGGTCTGACACTATAAACACTCATTCAGTTTCCACGGGATATTAAGGGAAACTGTCTCCCTGAGCAGTTAGATCTTTCAGTTAGTTACTAAAATCTCTACTGGAAATGCAGGTAGAATTTTTCTGTTTCACAGGACTCCCCTGTATCCACTGATTCTCCATTAATATAAAGTTATTTTTAAAAAATCTTTTGAAAAGCCGTTTTACACGTAGCAATGAAAAATGGGATAACAGTACTATGTACCACATTTTGAAATAAGTTTATTTTAACATGAATTCTTTTTCCTTCTCTAAAATCCTGCTTGTCATGAATACATAAGCAAGGCAGACAAGCCCCAAAAATCATGTAATAAAAAGAAAATAAATTGAATTGTTTCAAAGAGCAGATCGTGTAACTGTCTCATCTCTCAAATTCTCTGTGATTTAACATCATTTTCAGCTTCTGGTTCATCTGATTCTTGCCTAACAGAGAGTGGACAGAGAGTACATCAAATACTAACGTTAACTTCAGCTATATTGTATGTGTGAAACGGTCTTGTAGGAGTTCCTCTGAAGTGTTGCAGGAGCTCAGGCACCATACCCACAGTTCCAAAGAGAGTCTCTGGCCTTGTATTGCCAACTCTGTGAGGCAGAAACATTGTCGCAATTTGTTCCCACCTAAGGGTGGCAGAGGCTGCTTCTGCATTGGAAGTAGTATGATACTGCCTCTGGGAATGAGTCAATGTCAAAGACCTTGTAACAAGTTGGCTTTTCTGAACATCTAATAAGCTTTATTTTTTTATCATCCGTACTAGTTTTTCCACTCTATGTTTAATGCCATGTACCTGCCCGTATGCCAGCATAAAACTGAGGGGATTGTATTTTAGCCGTAGCATTCTGCAGTAGTTTCAGCATGTGCACCTGTTGTCTTCAACTTGTTTCTCCCTTGTCCTGATGTACTTATGACAATGAAAAAGATCATGTTTTATAGGAAAAGCAAGACCTAAAATCCTTTAGGTTTTAGAGAATGCTCCCTTAGTCTCTCACTGAATGCCAAAATAAAGCAAAGGATAATCCAAATTAAAATTAACTACGTTACTGAAAAATCTGAATTATTTTTGATTGCCTTGTTTTTTCCCCAAGCTATGAATCATTGTGCAACTCGGAGAGATCTGTGCTGAGTCTGCTCCCTTTCTGCTCTTTCTAACAGGTAGGCAGGCAGTTTGGGTCACAGGTGACACTGATGGAAAGAAACTACAAGACTCACAACTATATGAAAGGACAAGGTGGTGTCCACTTTGAAAGGACATTGGTGACATTGTATTATGGGACAGAGGAGAGAAGCTGAGGATGACAGGCAATGATCAACATGGGGTGAAGTTTGAAAGGAAAGGACCCACAGGTGGGTAGCTGTCTCAGAAGGATTTAGGATCCTTCAGCAAATCCTGTGCAGATAGCATTAACTGAATTAATGCTTAATGTCCTGTGTAATTTAGTTGCTATGGTTTCCTTTATAGCTTAGCAATCATAAAACATTTCATTAGTTGTTTGTTGCATCATTAGACCTCACCTCACATCGCCAGTTACATACACAAAGTATTCTATTTGCTTCATTTTACACTTCTGACTTATAAGTAGCAGTGTTGTCTCTCTACAAAGCATATGACCCCCATTGAACGATCATATGTTCTTCAAAAACTTGTCTGAAGTCTCAAGACCTTTATCAGAGCTCTCCAGGATAGTAGAGAAATTTTTAGAACAGGTACAAAACTAATTAAGAGATTGCAAATGCAGAGGGAGTAAAAGGCCAGTTTTGTCTTTGCAAAAGGTTAATAGCAGGACACCATGTGGCTGTGTGCACAGACTGCTGTTTATTGTGTCTATAGATCATATTATTAACCTCAGTCAGTCTGAAGATTACAGCATGGTGGCTAGTGTGGACAAGTGCCAAGTTTTGAGAAATTGCCTCCCTTTCTGTGCATAAGCCAACATCCCATGTGAGCGAAGTAGCGAACGAAAGCGTCCTTGAGGTCTGGGCAAATGCCATAGCATCAGAAGGTGAAAGCTGCTACTTAGGAAGCTTTCCAGTGGCTGGGGCAGGAAAAGAGAAGGCTAAAACAGGGTCACTGGTGTGAACTGGCCACATTTTTTGAAATCCGTACTAAACCAAATGGAGGTATTCACTATGGACGTAAAATGAGTAATGGTGCAAATATAAAATGCAGTTAAGATGCAAACAAGACATAGGATTGTCAAGCCTTGGTACTTTTAAATTTTTCTGTGAATTCAGTTTTGAAGGCAAGGCAATTTTTTGCAGCTCTTTTTTCCACATAGCTTTTGCATAAGAAATGTCCAAGCTTCATGTTAGTCATATTTAGCAAAAAAGAATCTTCAGTGTTTACCTGTCTTTTTTTTTTAATGAGCAAATTATGCTTACATTTTAATAAAACAACCTTTTATACCAGATTTCGCAATACAAGATACGAGATTAACATTAACCACATTTTGATGGCAAAATTTTTGAATTCCTCACTCAAATTTTTATTTACTTCTTGTTCAGGTAGTCTTCCTGAATAACAAAGCATTGAAAATAAAAGGTACCGGGAAAGCAGTCCTCTCTGAAACTGTATTTGTGTTAATGAGAAGATATTGAACAGATTCAGTGAAAACCCTGTCAGGTTCTCAGTATATTTCATATTAGTCAAGCTATAATTATTCCTTCCCATGGTATGCCATGTTATCTCTTGAACTCTTTGGTGCTACTCAGGCAAGAAGAAAGGTTCCAGTAAGTTCAGAGCAATAAGTCTATGGCACTTGCATCACACTGAGGAAATGGAAGAACATCTGTCTTCTGCCCTCCTTTGCAAAGGAAAACATTATTTGAAAAGCAATGTAAACAGTATTTAAAACTTCCAAGGTAAGCCCAATTCCTTAGAAAGCCTATTAAAGCATTATTGTATAGGGTTAGCAACACATAAGTCAGACATTAAGGGTTGACAGTTAAACTGAGCTTTGTATTTCTTGTTAACCTTGATTTGGGTTACTTTGTTCAGTCCTCAGTGGTGAATTTGATGTCGCATTTGTATGAAAACAGTAGAAAATCTAGGACTGTTTCTACCTTTCCTTTGCTCATACTTGTTTGAAATACAAAATATTTTATTCTTAGTTTCTCTTAAAAGATTTTTTTTTTTATTGATACCTGGCAAGTTCGGTGTGAAAACTGTTGACAAATGAAAGAGGAACTAGTCAGGTTGCAATGAACTTTGAAATGTCTGCTTCCATTCAAAAAGAGGGAAACCAACTCCTCGGATTTTTACTGTCAAAACAACTGAGTTTTTTTGAAAGTTCACTGAAAAATAACTGTTCCTGTTTGTTCCATTCAAACGGTACATTTCATTTCTTTCTCTTGCATGTGTGAATGCCTCAGCTGTGCCCATTAAATTCTCTAGGTATCCCATGTGATATCTGGCCTTGGCATCACCATTGATGTCAGCAGCACCACTACAGAGAACAGTCAGTAATTTCCTGCAAAGCTTGAACGGTCATGTTTGGTTCATAAAGGTGAGCTTTTGAGCAGCTCAGACACTTTCTCTCTCCCTAGAATGCCTTTCAACAACCTAAAAACCAAGAGCAGAGGTGGCTGTGAACTAGCGCTTCAGGGATGTCAGGCAGATATTATAAGATGACAACTTTGCACTTGCTCTGGAGAATTTATCTTAAACTGCCCAACAATGTACTTTGTGATGTCCTCTGTGATGTCCTCTGTCTTTCTATCTCTTTGAATATTACAGCTTGCACACCAAAGGAGTTCTACTTAGTGGGGAGTAAAAAAAAAAGCATGCTTACGTATTGTATTTGCTGCTCCTTCAATGGTTACCCTGTCAAATCAGTTGCTCACCCACTGAATCATGTCTGGTTCTGCTTTGTGGAGCTGTAAGGGTGTTGGTAACCTTTGAGGGCTGGGCACACCTGAGCCTTAAGGAGTTCTTCTGTGGAGCCAGAACTATAGAACATGTACATTTGTACCAAATACATAAATAGTTGCAAGGACTTGAATCCTGAGAAGAAACCCATCCCTATTACTCTCTGATAACATGTAAACAGAGGCAGGCATTTCTCTTTGACCATACATTCAAGTGCTTGTGTGCAGCACACTGCCTGCTTCCGTAAGCCTGTCTCCACACCTACAGGCTTCTGTCAGTGTTCGGTTGTGTTTCATTCCCAAATCCTCACATTTCAGATGTTTGCTCTGTTCCTTTTCCATCTCCAACTATTCTTCCCCTGCTGTCTTCAGCCCCTGTAAGCCCTCCCTGGGACATCCTAACTCACAGCAGCTCCTGGGCAGGCTCTCGGTGGTGCAAAGGTGAGTTGGCTGATTTCAGCATGGCTCAGATGTCCCACTGTGTCCCCAAGCAGAACTACCACTGCTGTTAACAGTAGTCGTTGCTGTTCCTTAAAGGTCTCTGATGGATGTCCTGTGTAAGAATATTTCCCAGCTGAGTGCTTCCTTGTGACTTAATATGCATTGTATAATCATAGTTAAATAATTCTAAAAGCATACTTTTTGGGTGATGTTTCATGACAAGCAGAAAATGGTACTAGATGAAGCATGAGACACAAGTACAATGTCAAGTTGTAACAAAGGAGACACTTTTTCCTCCCTGATTTTTTATCCAAGACTTTAGTCTAGACATTTTTTCAGCAGAAATTTAAAAGCCAGCTATGGCTTTAACTAGTAAAATAATCTTGGTTTAGTACATTAATGTTTTCCAGGCAAATTAAATATTAAAAGCAAATTCTGAGAAATGTAGCTTAAAATATCTGAGACTAAAACTCAAAAAGAGGTGTCTTAGTTGTGAGGGGAGAGTGTGTGTGTGCGCACATGTTTTCCTGCTAGCAGAAATGATTCAGGCTCATTTAAAGATGAGTAAAATAATAAGAACAAAGAAAGGACTGAGGAGTGACTTGTCAGTGACGATAAAAGCCGAGGGACATGTCCTCCTTTATCTTTCCTGAAAGGAAATAATTAAAAATGACAAGAACTGACCTCAAGCTTTTGGTCCAAACCTAAAGAATCAGCCTCAAAATTTCAGTACAAAGAAATGTAATTATAAAGAACCTCAGCAGTTGCTACAGAGCCTTTTACAGAGTTCTGCATACTCCCCAGGCAGAGGAAAAGTTCACATCAGAAGAAAATGAGATGAGAGACGGAGAGAGATTTTGTCTCACAAAATGGGTCTCTGTAGGCTGCTGTGCGTATGTAAGGCAGTAGATTAAAACCATGGTAATTTTGGTCTCTTTCTTGGAATCATTTATTTGTTTATGAAATTAATTTTTGGTTGCTAATTAATCTGAAATTTCAGTAGTAGATCTGGTTTTAAATTCCTTTTAGAAGAATTGAAAGGCCTTCGTACAGAACTTCTTGCCTCGAAGTGATGTACAACAGTCCTCAAATGAGGTGTGTTGCAGCAGAGTAGTTGTCATGTAACAGAATAGTACCATAATAAAAATTCATTGGTAGGCTGTTGCAGATCTGAGAATAAAGTAATAAGTGTTATTCATGTTTTAAATACAAAATGCTTCGCATTAGTAAAAATTTAGTTTCCCTTAGATGCATTTTTCTGCACAACCTTTGGTTCATAGGACATTGATGTCAAAAAGGGTAGGCCTGACCTGCGGGTTAAGACACCTCCAGTGCTCTGTGTAACTTTACTGTATATACCCCCGAGCAGGTCACCTAGGACTGAACTCTAGAAAATACCTGCCAAAAGTTTGGGACAGAGCTCCCATTTTGGAAAAGTGGTAGTGCAGAAACAGGATGTTTGTTCCTATGCAGGCAAGTCTCAAAATGGCATCCTCAAATGACACCTAGCTTTGAGTAGCTATTTAAAAATGATCCTTGATGCTGATCTTGCTGAGGGCAATCTGTGCTTACCTGCATTCTGCCAAGTGCTTTGCTGTCAAGGGATGTAGCTTAGGTGCATCATGGGACCATGCTGTTAGCAAGGGAGATTTCATCCCATGTGATTGCAGTTTTACATGCTCATTTCTTGGCCACAACAAGACTGCAGCCTGCCTTTGCAGCAGCCTGTGTGGCACGAACCAGCTGAGAGATGGCAGGAGGCCCTGCTTCAGACAGTTTCCTGAGCTCAGGAAATCCATGAAGGTGTTTTCAGGAGCAGGTTGAAATGATAGACATAGTAAGGTCAGAACCGAAACATTAACTCCAGAAGGATTAAAATAAACTGAGTTGAGAAGATGAGTGTTCTTAACCAACTCAGTGTTTGTTTCAAGAGCTGGAGCCTTATAAGATCTGTTTGATGTGGATTACATATACAGCGCATTCTCCTTAATGTTGCATGTCCATACATACTGTTCCTGACCTTGTCATCATTCAGCACCTTACTCTGCAGCAGCAGCAGCAGTGCAGTCCATGATGCAGAGTCCACTGGAATTTATCCCAAATAACAGTCAGGAATCTTGCAAATCAAAGTCTTGGTTCATTGCTTCTTAAGGCAGATGTAGTCCCTCCAAGCTGGGAAAATAGTTATAGAAATACTGCCTTTGTACAAGCTGCCTTTGAACTGAACTGAAAGCTCTTTCAGATGAGACGGTGCCTGTTCTAAAAGCTGAACCCATGTTCCAGATAGATACAACGGAAGCAGAGGAGGACCATGAGGTGTGTCACCACAGCAAATCTCTCATGTACCCTGGCATCTCTTGTTTCCTTGGTAGCACACAACTGTGGTACAGCTTTTCACTGCCCACCACTGACTTCTCAGGGTGGCTGCCAGAAGGGGAAAACACACACACACACAAAATGCAAAAAACATTCTGGTTTTGCATTTCCTTGCTCTGCCGCTGTTCCCATGCCAGAGATCACACCTGAGTGGGCAAAAAGAAATGTTCAGAGTCCTGGGGCAGTCTCTGTTTTTATCTCACTCAGGTTTGCAAACTCAGCAGCTGGTCTGTTTTGGCCTTCCTAGCACAAGGAAGGCCTGTAAATAGAAAAGTCTTGCTTCCTTCACCTTTTTCCACAGCTCTGATTCACAATCTTCCTTTAGGCTTTCTGCATCACCTGTAGTCTTAACATTTCAAGGAAAATAATTGATGCTGCCAGTCAGAAATGTAAAGTTCCTCTTCTTGCTCTTCCCTGTCTTCCTATTTTCTCTGTTTCTCCTATATTGTTTAAAGCAGGTGGGGGGGCAGGGGGGAGGCAGCACAGAAACAGGTTCAGGGTTGATTCTGTTGTTTCCTAGTTGTCTGAGCCAATACAATAAAGCTTGGTCCTCTGAGGCCTTCAGCAGCACCAGATATATCTATAGGAAACCTGGGTAAGAAGGGTTCCCCTATGAGCCAAAGCCTTTATAAATAAATGTATGGCAAATCCCTGTCCTTCAACAAAAAACTCAGCCATCCAGCATCTCTTTCATTTTCAGAAGGAAGACATAGGATGAAGACCCTGTTGTGCTGGCCATTTCCCTTCCTATTGGGAGACTTCAGCTGTTTAATTGCATGAAGCTCATATTTGGTGTACACTTGAGTCTTCTGGATTGCTTCATGCCATGTTGTGAGACAGAGCTTGTGCTCAGCATTCTTCCCATTTATTTAATGACCTTCTGAAGCAATAGAAAACAAGATTTTTTTAAAAAAAATTGGTATTACTGGTCTTCTAAAGTGTTCTTGCAAGTAAACAAAGTAATAAACTGTAGCAAGTGGGAGAGTAAACAGTAAAAGTAGAATATAAATATACTGTATATAATGGAATAATAAACACAACGCTAAACATACACTAAAGAACAAAGTAAAATAAGAAGTGATACATGGTCAGAGGAGAATTCAGCTGATGAAGTGCGGCATAAATGTTAAACATTACTTATTAGGTGGAACTTTTTACAAAACCAAATAAAACATGATCTGAATTTTAAGGAGATTACAGTTCAGAACTAGAAATATTCAGGTATGATGTGAAGAAAAAAGCACAACTTCAGCTATTTTTACTTACAACCATTTTGCTTTCTCAGAATAGTTATTTAAACACTGCTTTAGGATCTGTGATGCTAAGCCAGAAGTCCAAATGTTTAACTAGTCATGTCATAATGAGTTTTCACTGAAAAAATGATAATATCTGTAGGTTTTCAAATTGTTGTGTTAAGATACTAGTCAGATCTTTTCAAAGAAAAAGCCACATCATCGATTCTTTTCTTTACAGAAAATGACATACCTATACTTAGTACAGACAACATTGCCACTGCATTCAGATAAGGCACCAAAAAATAGTGTTACAGTGAGAACCAGTGAGAATGTACAGGGAAAAGATGTAGTAATGCTGCATTAGAAAAGAAGAATGGCGTAAACTGTTCCTTGTGGTTCTCTATTTATTCTGTTGCATACCATCTTGCTCAGATAATCTTAACCCCATTATTTACAGTGCTAGTAGTTGTAATATTTGTGCTGTGTCACAGCTGCCACATACTTATAGGCCTGGAAATAATTTTTTGCTCAGTGATGCAAAGTAAATTTCCCAGGGCCTGCTAACCTTCAAATTCAAGGATGTATTTAGGGACTGTTGCCTACATTAATAACAGAAGATAGTTTTAAACACTGTCTGGAATCTGTCAGTAAGGCATGATTGTTCCAGAATCTGATGTATCCCAGAGGAAAATTATTCTTTTGAGTGCCTTCCCATTTTATCAGGGAAAATTTAGTCCCTACCAGAGGGCACCCCAAACCTCTGTGATTAACAACAGGCAAGACTTGAATTAAGTGCTCCTTTTGCTCCTGTAGGAAACATGACAGCTGACCACACGCCTTGACATCACAGGGAGAAATCGTGAAGTTATTTGTTCTCTGATGTGGTGGACATCTTCAGGCACTGTAAATCAGAGGTCCTAGGCATGATTAAGAGGCAATTTGGGTGATGAAGCGGATGCTGTCTACTGTGAAAACACCTCAAAGAAGAAAGTGCTTTTTGCTCACTCAGTCCTTGGACCTGATCCAATTTTAAAAAGAGACAAGGAGAAGCTTTTCAGTGACTGCACTGGGAACAAGATCAGCCCTCTGATGTTTCCAGACCTTTCAATTTTTTCTCTTTTCTTTCAGCTCTTCTTTCCACCTTTGCTTTATTCTAGGTTGCATATAAAAACAAATTTCAGGATACTTCAGCAAATGAATCTTATAGCGACACAAAGCAAAGCTGACTCTAGTATTCATTTATCCTTATACATGAAAAGCTCCAGTTATCATCAGCCAGCAATCTGCATTCATGAGGAATTTCAGGAGCTGAGGATTACACTGGTAGAAAGCGGACTTTTCCTTTCAAATCCACTGCACTATATTTCTAACCAATTGTTTAGCCTTAATCAATTGACTTCTGATTTAATTTACATTGACTACAATTGTTTTTTTTATTTGCTCTTTTGCAGCTTTAGCTAGTACACAACTGGTTGTATTAAGAATGGGCCCAATCATTTGTTTCCCAGCGGAGAAAAGCCCTATCCAAAACCCTTAAGTTTTCTCTGCCTTCTCTCAGTGAGCATTTTGCTGGAGTTAGGAACAGAGGGCTGTTGGTTTTATGTGCAAGAGACAATTCATTTTGTTTAAAAAATAGTAAATATCTGCCATTAGTGCTGTGGAAGCTTCTAGCTATGGATATGAGAATATTTCATATTTGAATTAGTTGTGAAAATAAGACTACTTAGTTTTAAGTATTAATCTATGACTAATACCTACAAATTCTAAATGAAAATACCATTCTGCTGTTATGTTGCTTAAGAGAGTAAGGTAAAGTTCAGCGTTGCGTACTGTTTTAATTTTAAAATATTGTAATAAATTTTATCCTGACTTGGCAAATGCCTGAAGCAGCATTTGGCTGTAGCAAGAGAGTGTGCTGTGCGTCTGTATCAGTGTCTTAGCATTAAAGCCCTTCCAACAAATATCTAAGCCTCTTGCACAGCATATTGAGGTTCTGCTGTTTGAGTCATACTTCGAGCTTTTTGTCAAGTATCTGTGGCTTTCAAAGCTGCTAAAGCTGAAAATTGATAACAGTAATACTGAGCTCTTGTACTTTTCGTCAGAAACATCTCTTCAGTTCATTGATAAAGAATGTGAGCCACTGAGAGGGTGAGTGACTTATCTACCTAGTATCACATGAGAAGTCACTGGCACTGCCAGGGAGAAAAGAGGCTTAATTCACCTCTTCTAACCACACAACTGCATTTACTCCTTGCTTCTGTAGTGGTCCATCACTGTGTCCAATTTGTATCATTATGGTAGAGAACCTTTGAAAACACAAATACATATTCAAAAACAGTGTTGGGAATTAATTCTGTGGCTTTGCCGTACTTTTTTTCTGTGCTTCTCATTTTTGTTGGTAAGGTCAAAGATTATCTGCACAAAGCAAATACTGTTCTTCTGGATTTTTTTCCCAGCTCTTTTGTTCATCTTGTGCAAATTACCTACCTTCTCTGCTTTTTGACTTCAAACTTTTCCATGTGAACCAATTAAGGAGTTGTCACCTTCCTTGCCTGACAGAATAAAATAGCAACTGTTGTCCCCCAGTATGGTAGCCCGTCCAAAGTAATATCCTGCGGATTTTTCCTTTCTGTCAGGTTTAAAGGAGAGTAAATTTCATGCTGATTTTGAGTTTTACAGCAGAAAGTACTGGAGATTATGGCTACACCTTCTTTCCAACTTCTTTTTTTTCTCTCTGCTTCCCTTTTGTGTCCTAACTTGACATTCTTCCCCCTGAGGGTCTTGATCTCACTATTTATTTCTGTATGGGGAGGTTTTCCATGGCAGCATTTTAGTACAGCTCTTGTATTTAACCAGCTGGTGTTATTGCTTCAGGTGCTTCTGAACAATACACCATCAACATGTCGGAGTATTTGCTGTCAGTCCTGTCACCCCTGTGGCAGTCTTCAAGGAAGCCGGCAACTGAGCATCTTCTCTTGAGAGGGCAACAGTGACCAGGTGTAAAAGCATAGATGGGCATTTTATGGGATTTTCAAGGGGCTGGTAAGAGCTCTCCACTGACTCTGAGACTTCCATGAAACCCCCGCCAGCTTTTTCTGCAAGATCTTTCTTAATACAGCAGAGACTTAAGTATGGAGTTATATGATGAGTATCCAGGCGCTTCATTAATACATACGTGCTGTATGTTTGTATATTTTGAGTCATGCAACATGGTGCTGCCCTGGTGGAGCACCATCTTCTAGATAATCTGCTCGATGACCATGCCATCTCGCAGAGCATCTTGCAAGGTAGCCTGTCTCCTTGACTTTGCCAGCATCTTTGTGCTCCCTGCTGGAATGGATGTCATGTGGGGATATGCCAACACCATACATGGAGGGGATTCAAGTTCCATGCAGAAACACTGGAAAAAGGAAAACCTTTTAGGTACACTCAAACTAAATATCTTAAAAAATAAGTTAAGAAGATTAATTTATTTATCTTGTAATATATCAATTGAACTCGAGTTCATTTTCTTGTAGTCTGTAAGAATAACAAAATTAAGTGTAATTTCTAAAGGACATATTATTTTGAAAATGAAAAGTATCTGCCGTAAATTTTCTGAGAAGTTTCTTTAGCTCAGTGTTAAGTGTGTATTTCTGTTTCTCATATCATAGAATCATAGAATCATAGAATGGTTTGGGTTGGAAAGGAACTTAAAGATCATCAAGTTCCAACCCCCCTGCCATGGGCAGGGACACCCTCCACTAGACCAGGTTGCTCAAAGCCTCATCCAGCCTGGCCTTGAACACCTCCAGAGGTGGGGCATCCACAACTTCCCTGGGCAACCTGTTCCTGTGTCTCACCACTCTCACAGTAAATAATTTATTTCTAACATCTAATCTACATCTGCCCTCTTCCAATTTCAGTCAATTACACCTCAACCTGTCACTACACGCACTTGTAAAAAGTCCCTCCCCATATCTCCTGTATGCCCCCTTCAGGTACTGAAAGGCGGCTATAAGGTCCCCTCAGAGCCTTCTCTTCTCCAGGCTGAACAACTCCAAGTCCTCATAGGGGAGGTGCTCCAGCCCTCTGATCACCTTCACGGCCCTCCTCTGGACCCATTATCCTTCCTTTCTTTATATCAATGAAGGGAGAATTGAGGTTACAAATGAAAAAAAAAAGGGGGTGGGTTTACAAGGTAGAAAGTAATTTTATCGTGCATAAGAATCACTGTTGGGCAAAGCATAGGTAAGTGGAGCTGGGGACGAAGCAGAGTTGGGATGGTGCAGTAGGCTTGAGTGAAGGAAATAAGAAATAGTGATTCGGAAAAATTTTCCTCTCATGACTCATATGCCTCTTCTTCTTGTCACTCTCCTCTCCCACAAGTTGTTGACGTAGTCCTGAGGAGCTGATGAGCTGTTAATAGTGCTTGCTTTTTTTTGTTTGTTTACATTAAAATGTATCTTAGTAGAGATGGAGAGAACAGTAATACTAAAAAATGTGTTGGGCAAGTAGAGTTCTGAACAGAATGAACAGTTCTGAACAGTCTTTCTCCAAAACACTGATAAATGAGTTCCTTAAAATGCGGTATTGTGAGAGATAGGGTTGTGTATTCTTCATTTTACCACACATCTAGCATGGAGCAAGATCTGCTTCATTTGCTATTTTGCCCAAAGAGTCACTGATAAAATTGAATTTTGTATCCAATCTTCCATTGTAAAATATTCAAACAATCTTTCCCGACAGCAGTCACAGAAACAGATGAATTGAGTGTCTCCTTCCACTGTCCTTTCTTTATTCCTGACTTAAGAGGTCCACTAATATGGAAATTACACTTAGTTTCATTTTCTGAATTAAGTGGCTCTTGGATGTTTTTTTGGACAAACTCTCCTAGGCCGTGTTTAGGCAATACACTAATTCAGATGTCATATCCCAAAGTACCCCAGTATGCCTAAACAGAAATACTCACAAGGGTAGTTAGGCGTGTGGTTCGGTACTTTGCTGAGTGGGAGACATGACATCAGTGAAGGTAAATGTGGCTGCAGGGCACAGATCAGGTCTCTACTGGCAGTAGTTTGTGCTAACTGTGAGTACTTCCTGTTGTGTGAGGACCAAGATAACTTCTGCAAAGATGACAAGAATAACTAAAAGGGGAAGACAAATCCCAGGAACAAATTGAAAAGTAGTGTTTTCTTTTCCTTTTTATTTTTCCCAGAGCTTTATTCTTTCATTGTAGAGGAACAAGAAGAAGGGAACATTGAACCCTCTTTAGTAATAACAATGTTAAACATCACAAGCACATTTTATGTCTACCCACTCAAGAGGGAAGATAAATGCATTTTGGAATTTCGTGCCCTACTTTGCTGCTCCAGTTATTTTGTGTTCTGGTCCCTCTGCTACCCAACAGTCTATTATAATTTGTTTTACTATTCAGTGGCTTTTTTGTTGTGTAGCTTGAAATGATATATAGTATTGGAAAAAGAAATGCATTAAACATGAAGTGCTCAGTTAGCACGTCCTCATTTCTTTTACTTCTTTGTTATGATATATGGCAGGCTTTTCCCTCTACTATTCAGAATCCTACAGAAATAAAATATTGATGGAAAGGAGCTATCAAATGCCAGCAGTAATTAGTGAAGATTTAAATTCCTATGTCGAATGCAAATCCTAATGTAACCTTTACATTCCAGAGTAAACTGTTGAAGTTGGTAGGTGGCACTGCAGTCAACCCCTCCCTAGGTTTTGGCTGTCTGGCAAGCACTGTTGCATTTCTAAAGAGCTCCCTCACGTTCTACTCAGATTTTCCTGGTTTTCCCACCTTTCTATTATTATGTCCCAAAGCTTTTCCTTTAAATTAAGCAAGCATTTCACAAGAAAATAGCTACTGAAGGTTTTATTTTAAAGTTGGGTTTTTTTGAACACTTGTTGCTCTGAGCTAGGTCTGCAGCTCCACTCTGCCAGGCAACTTCTCAGAGTGGTCCTGGGCCAGATCAGTGCTGTGCATGAGCCCTACGGATCCTTGCCCTGAGGCAGGCACCTGGATGAAGTATTTTCTCAGTTCACCAGGCAGCCCATAGGAGTGTATTGAGGTGACCTTGCTCTAACCTCGTGCATTAGTCACCAATGTTTTTTCAGATTAATCCTCAGCCCTGGTCAATATCAGTCAGCTCCCCATTGCTTCCCCAGTAAACTGACAGGTTGTCTTTGCTGCCTGGAGTTACTGTGGTGGAAGAAAGAAGCAGTGGGTGAGGCTTCTGCACATTTCCTTCACCATCAAATACCTTAACTGAATCTCTCTCTCTCTGTACTTGGGGTTTCAACTCAGTAGACTTAAATGCTTACTGGACAACAGCTACATTGACAAGTTATAAGAACAGCAGCCGGAAGTGCTCACTCGGAGGTGCTGCTACTGCTCTTAGGGTCTGCGTGGTCTGTCCATCACCATCCAGAACATGAGCAAAGCTGGATTTTTCTTCCTGGTTTTAATTCTTGGAAAAATCTACCCTGCCTTCAGGAAAACAGAATTATATATATGCATTTATTTTTCCCCATGGAAATCAGTTTTCATAATTTTAGACAAATATCCAAACCTAGAAGGAGTTAGCATGCTGCATCACTGAAAACAATGCAAAAGATCAAGGGAAAAGTCACTGTAGGATGGAAACACTTAATCTGATTTCATTAGATGGATGATCTTTAAGTAAAGTAGAAAAACGAGCAAGTCTGTGTAGAGATACTCCAATTTGATTTTAAGAGCTGCCAATGGGTTTTGTTTTAGCTTAATTAACTGCCTGAACCTAAAGACGGTCTGAGCACTAAAAATAGGCTGAAATGAGAAAAACTGCGAATTATGGCAAGTGCAGCTGTGTTGGTATAAATCTGTGTGTGGATCTGTTTGCTTCCCGGTCAGACTGTATAAAATCAATTGACTGAAAGTCAATAACAAACTGCCAGGGTGAATGGTTTTTGCTCTTACCTTGTGTCTTGGAAGCTTATGCAAGCTATTACTCTGTTCCTTCTGATAGTCCATCTGGAATAATCCTTCTATATTTAGCACCTTAAAAAGCACTATTTTTATTTTATGTGTCAAAATAAATTGCATAAACTAGAATTTCAGAGTGCTAAAAGTCATTTTAGTTCTTCACTGTTTCAGCAGTCTTCAAGAAATGTGGTCGAGTTTGTCAGGAGAGCTGTACAATTTGATGTTGCTGTTGAACCTCTGCATTTTCAAACTGATTTTTTTATTCTTTGATGTAAGGCAGTGCTCTACAGACCTGAAGTCCGTGTAGTTAAATGCTGCTTCATTGTCATAGAATCATAGAATCATAGAATCATAGAATCATAGAATCATAGAATCATAGAATCATAGAATGGTTTGGGTTGGAAATTACCTCAAAGATCATCTAGTTCCAACCCCCCTGCCAAGGACAGGGACACTCTCCACTAGACGAGGTTGCTCAAAGCCTCATCCAGCCTGGCCTTGAACACCTCCAGGGATGGGGCATCCACCACTTCCCTGGGCAACCTATTCCAGTGTCTCACCACCCTCACAGTGAAAAATTTCTTCCTAATGTCTAGTCTAAATTTACCCTCTTTTAGCTTATACCTGTTACCCCTTGTCCTCTCACTACACTCTCTGATAAAGAGTGCCTCCCCATCTCTCCTGTAGGCCCCCTTCAGGTACTGGAAGGCTGCTATTAAGTCTCCTCAGAGCCTTCTCTTGTCCAGGCTGAACAACCCCAACTCTTTCAGCCTGTCCTCATAGGGGAGGTGCTCTAGCCCTCCGATTAATTTTGTGGATCTCCTCTGGACTCTCTCCAACAGGTCCATGTCTTTTTTATGTTGGGGGCCCCACATCTGAACACAGTACTCCAGGTGGGGTCTCACGAGAGCAGAGTAGAGGGGGAGAATCACCTCCCTTGACCTGCTGCTAATGCTTCTCTTGATGCAGCCCAGGACACGGTTGGCTTTCTGGGCTGCAAGCGCACACTGCCGGCTCATGTTGAGCTTCTCATCCACTAGTACCCCCAAGTCCTTCTCCTCAGAGCTGCTCTCTAACCACTCTCCGCCCAGCCTGTATGTGTGCTTGGGATTGCCCCGACCTATGTGCAGGACCTTGCACTTGGCCTTGTTAAATTTCATGAGGTTTGCATTGGCCCACCTCTCCAGCCTGTCAAGGTCCCTCTGGATGGCATCCCTTCCCTCCAGCGTGTCCACCACACCACACAGCTTGGTGTCATTGGCAGACTTGCTGAGGGTGCACTCCATCCCACTGTCCATGTCTCCAACAAAGATGTTAAACAACACTGGTCCCAGTAC
>WKFP01013676.1:55258-74801 GCA_011057875.1 Pterocles orientalis
CTGCTTGTTTTCCATGTGCCTTAGCATAGATTCTAGGAGGATTTGCTCCATGATCTTGCCAGGCACAGAGGTGAGACTGACCGGCCTGTAGTTTCCTGGGTCTTCTTTATTTCCTTTTTTAAAAATTGGGGTTATGTTTCCCCTTTTCCAGTCTGCAGGAACTTCACCAGAGTGCCACGACTTCTAGAATATGATGGATAGTGGTTTGGCAACTTCATCTGCCAGTTCCCTCAGGACCCGCGGATGTATCTCATCAGGTCCCATGGACTTGTGCACCTTCAGGTTCTTTAAATGGTCTCGAACCTGATCTTCTCCTACAGCTGGTGGTTCTTCCTTCTCCCAGTCACTGACTTTGCCTTTTGCAACTTGGGCAGTGTAGCTCGAGCTCTTGCCAGTGAAGACTGAGGTAAAGAACTTGTTAAGTACCCCAGCCTTCTCTACATCCTGGGTCACTAGGTCTCCCAATTTCTTCTGGAGGGGGCCCACAGTTTCCCTAGTCCTCCTTTTGTCACTGACATACCTGTAGAAGTTCTTCCTGTTACCCTTAATGTCCTTGGCTATATTTAATTCTGTTTGGGCTTTAGCTTTCCTAACTTGATCTCTGGCTTCGCGGACAGCATCTCTGTATTGTCCCCAGGCTACCTGTCCTTGCTTCCACCCTCTGTAGGCTTCCTTTTTTTGTTTGAGTTTGCTCAGGACTTCCTTGTTCATCCATGTAGGCCTCCTGGCATTTTTGCCTGCCTTCCTCTTTGTTGGGATGCATCGCCCCTGAGCCTGGAGGAAGTGATCCTTGAATATTAGCCAGCTTTCTTGGGCCCCTCTTCCCTCCAGGGCTTTATCCCATGGGACTCTTCCAAGCAGGTCCCTGAAGAGGCCAAAGTCCGCTCTCCTAAAGTCCAGGGTAGTGAGTTTGCTGTGCGCCCTTCTCACTGCCCTGAGGGTCTTGAACTCCACCATCTCATGGTCGCTGCATCCCAGTCCTTACATATTTCTATGTACATAAGAGTATTTGACTCCAGACTCCAAAATTATTAATGCTACATTGTTGTGTACAATGCACAGGTTATAGCGTGGGCTGTTACTTTGTATTTGAGGTTAAACTTTGGATTTGTATCTTCTAATTGTCAATTCCTATTCTTGAATTTAATCCGCTAATTTTATGTGCATTCAAATGTCATAATTTAATTTTCTCCACAGCTTTCATGTTCTCAAAAATAACAATTTGACAATTTGATATGTTTATTTTTTTAATTCAGTTTGTGTTTACGAATGCTCTGCCATGCCCCTTAGAGTTTTGTTGCAAAGTAAATAAAAAAGTAGACTCTTAACCCCCCCCCCATAGTTTTGTGTTTCACAAAGAGACGGAACTATTTCTATGAGCTGTGTCTTGTTCATGTTTTTGACTATCACTGATGGATGTTGAAAATATTGCTGGAAAAAATGGGGTAAATTGAAATTTGAAATGCAGATTACATACAGGATGAAGAAAGAGTTCTGATAGCAAAGCTATTTCCTGAGTTTATCCACAAGTCTATGTATCATTTCTGGAGGACTTACCATCTGTAACTGAACATTAGATATAACTTAAAAGAAGTTAAATAACTGTGGAGCAGAATTTACTTTTTTTTTAAATTCGGATCCAATCTCCTTCACTTCATCTGCTCAAATATAAAAGACATATCTTTCTCTGAAAGTCTTTTCCTGCCCGTTACTTAACCTTGTCAATTTTTCCAGCCTGTTTTGGTGGTGTTGTTTTCTCTTGGCCAAGTGAAAATACTGCTGTGGCTGCACTGATATTGCTTCTCGTGTTACAGCTAACTTTGGCTGACAGAGTTTATGCTGCAGCGAAACGATTCCTACTCTATCTTCCAACTGAATAGTTGTATCCTCAAATAGACAACACTGACATAAATTGATAATCTGCTATGGCTCATTAAATATTTCCATTTTTGCAATTATGCCAAGAGCACCAAGTAAGATACCTTCCATGAGAGAGGGTGGCTCTCCTGCTGGAGGTTTCAACAACAGGCTGAACGACTTCTGATGAAGCACTTTGTTAGCTGTGCGCAGCAAAGAGATGGATATATTAACACATCCCACAAACAACTATTTTTCCAGCTGAATTACATAGCCACCACAGGGCGCTTATGCGCTTCCCAAACTCACAGTTTTATCTTCAGATCTGGGGGAGGGGTGGTGGTAGAAATGATGTACATTTAGGTTTTCTTTAAAAAACTTGTCTGTCAATAAAGTTTTTTTGCTATACATTTACTGGGAAGGGACTTCAGCAGCTGCACAGGTAGGTGTGTGGGTGAAAGCAAGAAGGTGAATTTATGCATTGTGGTATTGTGTATATAATTGAAGCGTCTCAGCTACAACTAAGCTGACAAGAGATGGATGTGACAATAGCAAAAGATTCCAAGAATTCATCTAGTTTTACTGGTTTGTTTTTGCCAGCAAAAGATCAAGTCTTTAAATCACAACAATGGAGTATTTCTAAAAAAATTCCTTCACTGCATTTAAAAAAGGCCATTTAATATCTTCCAGATGAAAAAGGGGGTTATATGAATTAGAAACAGGAAATTAACACATTTTCTGGGTCCACAGTGAGATCTGTGGTTTCTGCTATCACCAAAACCTTGCAGTAGTAAATTTCCTTTTAATTCCCTGCAGTTTTATCTATAATTCATATGCATTGGTCTCAGTCTAATTTATCCTTCCGAGTATCCTTTTAAGAGTTAAATGCTACTTTCTACTTACGGGCATTTGCTCGTGGGATGTGTCTTTAACTTAAAGAACTAGGATATATGCAAAATAAGCTCACCTGCACTGGAGGAACAAAGGAGAAAAGAGGACTGGGTTTAGGGGTTAGATTTCCCAGTTGTTTCAGTACAAAGCTGTAGGCAGATCTCACTACCTGCTCTATCCAAGGTTAACAAGGCAGAACATCACAAGCAACACAGTTACTGCGCTACAGCAGGGCCCCTGGAGATAAGTGGAATTGAAATATTACGAAAACCTGAATACAGTGGCAATTGATTCTGTTTCCAAAGCTGTCTTTGTTCCTCCAGGCCTTGCTTAGACAGGAGGTGTTCTTTCCTTAGCTGTTCGGAGTGTAAGGGCAGCTGTCCTTGGCCTATGACCGGACTGTCACGGTGAAGTTAAAATGTGGTACTGCTGATGCTACAGTTCTCTAAGCCCATTTCTTTCCTTGTTCCATTTTGTTCCATTCGTCCAAGATCCATCCCCATGCCTCTGTTTTTTGTGCATCTTGCTGTCACTTGGTCTGGTACACTTTGTTTATTTTATCATAGCTTCGTACTAGCTACTATGAAGAAAGTTAACTCTGTCCCAGCTGAAACCAGGATATTCTTGGCACAAATTAAAATGACTCTGCTGCTGTCTTCAAGCTGACCTATATGATGATTTATTTCAGATATTAGCAAATATTGCTCTACGTAACCTTATGAAGAGTCACTCTGTGATTTGATGTCTTGGTGAAAAGATAAGAAGTATTATTATCTTTGTATTGCCCATTGTCCTGCCTTACCGCTTGCACTCATTATGTAGAAAAGCTTGTTGTATACCTGGTAGCTTTTATAGCCAAGACTCAGACAACAAGGCTGGAAGCATTCCAGGATGGGTCACTTGTTTAGGGGTACTTCAGTACTGGATTGTGTTTTGTTGTGTTGATATGAATGGGCTTGCTCTGAAGTAATTCTGTGCAATCCATTTACTTCAAGTAGCTTGCAGAAGTATAGGCAGAGATGAAACATTGTCCAAAGTGATATCCACACAGTCCCATTACTTTCAGAATGTCTGTACAGTTGTGATGAGGGCTTCTGGAGTAAACTTGTGACTTGATTTTGTATCCCTGATGTTAAGAGAGTTCAATGTTTCCTTCTGCCACAGTGCAGTAGTTAAACTGCAGGTGAGGAGTGGTAGTGACCTGGTATGAATGCACTTTGGCATGACCCACATGAACTCTGAGATGGGGTAAGCAATGCGGCTTATGAAAGGCAGATTAATTCCCAGAGATAATGTTAGTAGCACTAAAATATTTTAAAGAACCTGCAAGCATTTAATATAAATATATTATACAAAATATATTATACAAAATGCTATCAGTGAATTATGATGAACAGTTGTTTTGTGAAGAGAGTTCTTATCGCCATAGATACAGAGCCACTTATTTGCTTTTGAATATGGCTTTTACTTACTTTTGAGTATGTTACTTCAAATAACTTTGGAAACTAAAATCTTAGATTTCTCGTTCAGAATAGTAAGAAAAGGGATTTTTTTTTTTTACATTTTAGGTTTCATTTAATAACTAGTCCATTAAGTCAGAGCATTGATCTTAGATGTAGGACTATTCAGATAGCGAAATTTTTTTAACATCTTTTTATTTAACATCTTTGTTCATCAGTTAACATTAATTTAATTTAACATCTTTTTCGGCAACATGGACAGTGGGATCAAGTGCACCCTCATCAAGTTTGCCAATGATACCAAGCTGTATGGTGTGGTCCATATGCTGAAGGGAATGGATGCCATCCAGAGGGACCTTGATGGGCTAGAGAGGTGGGGCTGTGCAAACCTCATGCAGTTCAACAAAGCCAAATGCAAGGTCCTGCACATGGGTCAAGGCAATCTCAAGCACAAATACAGGCTGGGAGGAGAGTGGCTTGGGTGCAGCCCAGAGGAGAAGGATTTGGGGGTATCAGTAGATGAAAAACTGAAAATGAGCCAGCAGTGTACACTGACAGCCTACAAGGCCAATTGGATGCTGGGCTACATCAAGAGAAGTGTGGCCAGCAGGTTGAGGAAGTGGTTCTTCCCCTCTGCTCTTTTGAGACCTCAGCTGGGATACTGCACCCAACTCTGGGCCCCTCAACACAAGGAAGTTGAGCTGTTGGAGCAGGTCCAGAGGAGAACCACAAAGATGATCAAGAGGGCTGGAACACCTCCTGTATGAGGACAGGCAGAGAGAGTTGGGATTGTTCAGGCTGGAGAAGAGAAGGCTCTGAGGAGACCTTATAGTAGCCTTCCAGTACCTAAAGGTGGCTACAGGAAAGTTGGGGAGGGGCTTTTTACAAGGGCATGCAGTGACAGGATGAGGGGTAATGGATTTAAACTGGAAGAGGGCATATTATAGAGTAGATATTAGGAAGAATTTCTTTACTGTGAGGGTGGTGAGACACTGGAACAGGTTGCCCAAAGAAGTTGTGGCTGCTCCATCCCTGGAAGTGCTCAAGGCCAGGCTGGATGGGGCTTTGAGCAACCTGGTCTAGTGGGAGGTGTTCCTGGCATTGGAACTAGATGATATCTAAGGTCCCTTCCAACACAAACCGTTCTATGATTCTACGATTTTCCAAATTACAAGATTAACAAAACTGGTTTTGCAGTGAACAGCAGGGGTCATCAATACCTGGAGAATGCTTCAGACTCTGTTCTGTCCAGGATTAGATTTTAGCTTGTCTGATCCTCTCCTTGATAAATATCTCCTAATTATATTGCAAGCAAGTCAGTGCTCTAATTTGATAGATGCTTTTCCACTAGAGGTTACTGTTTTCATAAGTGACTTCAGAGGCTTTCTTCTAAACAGTTTTACCTTTTTTGTGACAACTACCTAGCACTGTGTGCCTTCACATTAACAGAAATGCATATTTTAATTTCAGTGGGGCAGAAACCTGTACAACATTTGACACAACAAACCCTTGTTGGTTTAATGCAGGATGTACATACGTCTGACCCAATGTACGTTACAAGGAGGTGAAATTATTTGATAACACTAATGGATGTAGCTTTTGGTTCCTAGTAATCTCCTTTGCCATTTATTAATCGTCATTGTCAATATACTATCTACAATCTGAGTGACTCATTCATCCAAACTGCACTCTTCTTCCAGTCCAGGAATTTATAGCCATATATTCTGTTTGGATAAAGCATGCTCTAAAAGAGGAGACACAAACAAAACTGGGAAAAGAATGTACAGTTTTTTCTAAGGAAAAAAAGCCCCTCCCAGTGAGAGAGGCCTTTTATTTTATCAGACTTGTCTGAAAAACAACCCTTAGCCTTATCCCAGGAACTATGTCTAGTCTGTAGCACCCACATGTCCGATGGTGTCTCCGTAGTCACAGCTCTTTGAAGAATTCGAATTTGTCGGGGCAGTTATGAGGCAAACTTTTACACTGAAGTGCAAAATCAGAAAGTCCCCAACATCTTAGGGATGGATTACCCAATCTATTGAGATATGGTTATGTGCGTCATTATCTCTAATATTATGTACTTCCTTGTTTTACGATACAATCCTTGAAGATCTTTTTAAATGTCAGAAATAAAGGCTTAAGGCAGTCCAGGGATTACTACTTCACATCTCTCTGCTTGTGGGCAACAGAAAGCAAATTTATTAATTTTAATTAAATAACTGAAGCTATTTTATTTACCTTCTGTGGTTCATTAACAGGAACTTGTTTGGTCTCAGTAATTTTCTCTTGACACAGTGCAGCAAAATACACACAGCTTCTCTACAGATGAAAGGAATCTCCGGAAAAGTAACAGAAAGCTCAAACAGGAAGCTGAATTTGACATTTTAGAAGCAGTCTTGTGTCTGTTCCATCCACATTGCTTTATTAAAGAACTGAATGTACCATCCAGGAAGGACAGAATGGGACACACTTTGTAAAATACAGTGATACATCTTTCAGCATCACTCCACGCAAGTGTCTGGTGCTTGACATGCAATCCAATTGCTATCATATAGCTAAAGGACACTATACTCTTCCGTGGTCCTCTTTTTTACCTGAAAATACTTGAAGGACAAGGCTACTGTATTTTTATACTATTTTATTTGTGGAGTAATCTGTAGATTTCTGTTGGGTTAAGATCTTTGCAGAGGAAGTGCTCCAGGCCTACATTGTGGTAGGGTTTATGCCAGAAATAATGTGTGCTACTGAGGTGACTTCTCTGATGCTCTGTGAACAGGTATAAAATAATGACTTGATATTTTATAGGTGCTTCAATGTATTTTTGTATGTGTGTTCATACCACTTGTTAACTTGTTAACATTTAGTTCAGTTGCAATACCTGAATTAATTTATATCCATATCTTTTGCGAAGTACTAAGTGAAACTGAACCAGTGAAGATCCAGCTGAGAACTGGTTTTAAGATGCTTAGTTAGAAAGCTTCTTGGGTGGCAGCTGTGTGTTTGTTTTGCAACTGGATGATTGCAGCAATCTGTAAGAACCTAGTTAATTATTTTAATTCTTTTCAACTCATCAGTGACCACAGTTTCTGTCTGATTCATGTGGTGGCCCATACAAAATCTTTTGACAGTCTCAGTTCACTGGCAGACCACAATTTACATTACAGAAACCAAGACAAAATTACCAGACACTAATGGGTCTCATTTTGGCAGACTGCGGGAATCTGTATTACAAAATCTGAGTAACTTTTTTGGGTCCCAGAAGGGCAGCAAATGAATAAACCATACTGGTAAAATGAGGAGCTCGTATTGCTGCTTCATAAACTGTTGCTGCTGTGTGGAAATATGGAGAATCGTCTCTTCAGGACAGGCAGTCTTCTTCAGGAACTGAAAATATTCCTAAATTAAGGGAAAAGAAGCCTATTGCTAGGCAGACATGCTTTATACAACTCATCTGTGCTCTGTGTTGGGATATCCTCATCAGCCAAAAGAAAGATAACCCTGTCTTAGAGAAAGAAAGGACGTGTTAGGAGGCAGTAGAAGCACTCCAGGACAGACATACCTTTTTGCCCTATGCTGTGTGGAGCACAGCACATGGTTGAGCAGTTCTGAGCACCATTGCAATGTAAGATTTGTTTTTCTAAGACATACAGATATCATCATAGATATTGGATGGGAAGATAATGTAATATCTTTCTAGAAGAGGCCATCCACCGACTAAAACTTGGAGGAGCTTTCTTGCTCTAAGGAGCCTTATCTAGATTTCCATTAGTCTAAGAGCACAGGAGAAGCTCTCTGTGTCATCTCAATTTCTTTGCATACCTGTGCTTATTTAGAAATACCCTACTGAGATAAAACTAATTTACAGCTTGTAGTTTTGGGGACAACGGGAGACTTAGAGAGTTGATAATAATAAAAGTCAATAAAATGATCAATTTTAAAAGGGGAAAATTACAGCAATCACAAAAGAAAACGAGGCTCTAGCTGGACCTCCTGGCCTATTGTCTAAATCAAATCTTGTTCTTGCCTTTTAAAAGACCACGTTTCATTGGAAGTTGTCAGTGACGAGGCATGGGAGACACCTGTGACTGTGACATGCCTCAAATCTCTGAGTATAGTCCTGGAAGCAAAGATGTGTAAAACTTTCCGTGCAATGCTATCAGACTCTGGTCTGACTCTGGTCTGACTGCATGAACGTCTTGTGCAGTTTGGTTTCTCTAGGACCCAGATGAAACGCATAGCCCTGGAAATGTCAGGAACCTCTCTTACGTGTCTGTGAAATGTGAGATCACACTTAATAGAGGAAAGTTGTGGCTGTGAAACCAGAGAAATTACTTTAGAATTGGAATGTATTTATTTTAATTTTTCAGATAACATCCCTATCCTGTCCCACTTGGGTGCCCAAGCAGGCCAGGGGAAGCAAGCTAAGAATTTTATGCTCACATCTTTCAGTAGAATTAATTGAATTAAAAAGGATTAACTTGATTAAAGTACTGAGTGTGAACTCATCAAGAAGTGTGACAAGGCAGGATTAGTCTCTTGCAGCTATGCTCATGATCATAAGCAGTAAATTTCTTGCAGTTCACAGTTTTCGTTGGTGACGTCAGATGCAATAGCTGACTGTGAGCTTGCTCTTAGCCCAGTGCAATAACAAGGTAAAGCAGCTGTATTTGAAACAGATTCATATTAGTTTTGGTCACCTCCATTTGGTGGGTACCAAAAGTCTGTTACACTTCCATGTCTCCTTTCACATCACTTTAATTTGTATTTGTGGCAGACCAGAAACAGCTACTTTCTCACTGTGGTCCCACTTAACGTGCAATAACTTCTTGGGAGCAAACTCCATGCTTAAGCCATGTAAACCTTCTGTTTACTGACTACAAGTGAATAAAATCTTGAATCTGAGGAAGAACTGAATCAAATCCAGAGCTGAAACCTAGCATTCTTTCTGTAAAGATTCAAAACTCAAACCCTGAAACTTAAAGAGGTAGTTGCATGGTAGATATATTTAGGAAGAATGTAGCCATTACTGCTGTTGGTCAATAAATCAAATTTATGGATCCTGATATAACCAAACTCAGTTGTGTTTGGAGGTGGATCCAGTTCTTATATTTGTACCTTCTCTAATACTGTTTCTGTTGTCACTTTTGCATCAACAGCTGGTGTATGAGTACTGAATATTCACCATAAAGAAAATCTTAGGCAGATTTTATTAGTTTTTCTAGAATCTAGTGCCGGTGGAAGTCATCCCATGAGCACTAGATGGAAACCAGGCTAATTAACTAGTCAAAAACTGTGCTGACCAGGCCTTTGTATTAGATATTTGCTATGTGTCTGGAACTTGGATCTTGGCTTTGATAGGAACAGATGAACTGTTGCTATGTAAACTTCCTCAGACCACTACTGGTTACAGGTTGTAGATCGCAGAATCATAGAATCATAGAATCATAGAATCATAGAATCATAGAATCATAGAATCATAGAATCATAGAATCATAGAATCATAGAATCATAGAATCATAGAATGGTTTGGGTTGGAAATTACCTCAAAGATCATCTAGTTCCAACCCCCCTGCCATGGGCAGGGACACCCTCCACTAGACCAGGTTGCTCAAAGCCTCATCCAGCCTGGCCTTGAACACCTCCAGGGATGGGGCATCCACAACTTCCCTGGGCAACCTGTGCCAGTGTCTCACCACCCTCACAGTGAAAAATTTCTTCCTAATGTCTAGTCTAAATTTACCCTCTTTTAGCTTATACCCATTACTCCTTGTCCTCTCACTACACTCCCTGATAAAGAGTGCCTCCCCATCTCTCCTGTAGGCCCCTTTCAGGTACTGGAAGGCTGCTATTAAGTCTCCTCAGAGCCTTCTCTTGTCCAGGCTGAACAACGCCAACTCTTTCAGCCCCTCCTCATAGGGGAGGTGCTCTAGCCCTCTGATTAATTTTGTGGCTCTCCTCTGGACTCTCTTCAACAGGTCCATGTCTTTTTTATGTTGGGGGCCCCACATCTGAACACAGTACTCCAGGTGGGGTCTCACGAGAGCAGAGTAGAGGGGGAGAATCACCTCCTTTTACCTGCTGCTAATGCTTCTCTTTATGCAGCCCAGGACACTGTTGGCTTTCTGGCTGCAAGTGCACACTGCCAGCTCATGATGAGCATGTCCACTGTGATACATCTATGGCACCTAAGGTGAAGGCTGTGAGTACTCTCAGTGTGATTTTTAAGAAAGTTAAAGGGCATGAAAAATCAAAAAATGTTTCTGAAACTTTTCTGACAGCTTCTTGAACAATTCTCCCAAAATTGTATGGGACAAGAGTACATTAGGTTCCTCCCATATGAGAAATACATTTGCTAAGACATCGCTGACCACAGATGCCCAGAGTCAGTTCAAGGCCTGCCAGTAAACTAGGCAAAATGGATTTTGCTATTTCTGTTGCGAGTCTTCTTCTCTTATACAACAAATCCAGTTTTTCAGCTGTGGAATTCTCTTTGCAGGTCTCCTTTTACTAGATATAAAGCGGTGACACAAGCAAGTGGAGGTGCATCTTCCATTATGTCCCAGCAGGTCTGCTGCTGGAAGACTTTCTAAAAGAATAACACTGGAGACAAAAGTCCTGGCTTCTTCATGGTGAGAGGAATTCATACCTCAGTCTTTGTCTGCCCTGTCTCTGCACCGATGATGACACCTTTGTGGGACTTCTGTGTGATCCCCTTTGGCAAAGGACCATCCTGAGAGCAGAAGGATAGGGCAGTGTGTTTCTGGAGCAGGAGCAGAGTGCATGTCTCTAACTCACAGTCATTGCCCCCCTCCTAAGGCTGTCACCCTCACAGGTCCTGTCATTTGCATCTTTCACTGTGTTACCTTACAATGCGGCACCAGGGGATTAGCCCAGGCTGAGACAGGACACTACCTGTGGCTTCTTGAAATGTGTGAGCCTCACCTCTTTCCCTGCTTCGTTCTCTTCCTATTCCCCTGGCATCCACTGTTGTTGAATTAGGGATGTGAAAAGGTTACATCCCGGTCTGGTTCCTGTAGCACCTCTTTATGGACCTGTTGTACACAGCCACACCTGATCTATTTGTGAGCTTGCTGATACTGTCAGTCTCCATCAGCTCCTCCAGCTGCAAGTTTCAGAAGATGTCAAAAAAACCCAGATGTCCTTGAAGCCCTGGCTGCCAGGCTGGGGAGTCCAGCTCCTTTCTCCCAGAGGTTTTCTGTCTTTGGGGTAGAGAGGCCACAGAGGCAGTAAAATTTCTTCTGCTCCATTTTTTCCCAGCCTTTCCAAGAAGGGGAAAGGAAAGTGCTACACTGAGCAGGCTCAAGAGAAGGAGTGAGATCGGGGGTGTCTTTTACTTGGAGACTATTTAGTTATGCAAGTCAGTTTTCCTTGTGCTTAAAGTTAACATTGCAAGCTTTTATTATTTGAGGCAGTTAATATTTACAGTCACTTCTTGGAGGAATCTGTTTTTAAAACTCCAAGATTCATTTAGCAGGTGTTGGCATGGAAAAATAATTGTACTCCTACGTGAGCTACATTGCTTCACCTGAGTAGACAAGTGAGTCACTTCTCAGTGGAGTGCATTACTCTCTGCCGCGTGCAAGAAATTCCTGCTTTAGTGCTATCGCTGGAAAAGTTCTTCGCAAGGTCAAAGACAAAAGTACAAAGACAAAAGTACATCTAGCACAGGCAAGGCTAATAATTTGTAATTTCCTACTTCAGTAGTCAGTAATGTGTTGTTAGAAATCATTCATTTGGAATTAAATTTTTTTTCAAATTTTTTTCAAATGAAATTTTTTTCAAATTTTTTCAAATTTGACTGTTGAAATTTACTTTTTTTTCTGTAAAATTCTCTGAGATAAAAGAAGTGCATATTAAAAAAAAGTACATGCCCGTGCAGAGATCCAAACAACAGCTAAATACACTTAAAGAAACAGTAACTCCTTCACAGTCCAGGAGTTACTTACTATTTTGCTAAACCAGCATTGCATATCTCAAGCAGTTTCCTCTTCAGGGACCCCCTCTTGCACCCGTTAAATTTAGTGGAAAAATACCCACTTCAACCCATGAGAGTAGGATCATGAGCACATTGTGCAGGGAACCCTGTAAATAAATAAACCTGCCATCCCAATTCAGTCCTAGGCTCCAAGCATCTAGCTTTAGGAGACATTTAGTTTTGCTTGGGGCAATATGATGTCTAGCAACTTTCAATCTCTTTTTCACTTCACTCTGTGATAACCTTTGCTAGCACTGAGGAGTTGTTACAATGCAGTAAAGTATGTCCTTTTAAAAAAATATTTGTTTTCTAGTATAAGTGTGAATGTCCTAGACAGTGCAGATGGACAGTGCATCCTGATCTGAGCTCTCTCAAGGCTTCTTTAGGGTGCAGAGGGAGCTGGGAACCCACAAGGGGATGGACTGCACCTCTTGAGCCACCCACTGCAGATGTGTGGGGATGGACAAGCAAAGGAACTTCTCTACAAAGTGAACCTGCTGTTCCCAAGAGTTGGAAACATTCTCTAAACAGGACTAACCACTCTCCTCCACCCCTTGGCAGCAAAGTTAGATGGTGTGTCCAGTTGGTGACTGTTGTGGTTTAACTCACTCGGCTACCAGCAAACACCACAAAAAATACTCATTCACCCTCCCCCCTTCCCAGGGATGGGGAAGACAATTAAAGAGGTAAAGGGAAAGAGACACATGGGTTGAGATAAGATGAATTTAATAACTAAACTACAACAAAATTGAGAATTATAATAATTATGATTATAATAAAAATAATATATACAAATGAGTGATACACAGCGATACTGCTCACCACCCAATAACCAAGACTCAGCCCATTCCTCACTAATGATCCCAGAGCAGGGAGAGTCCCAAGACTGCAATACCAGAGTGAAGTTAAGAGCCCGAGTGTCTGAGAGAGTGAGTGCCAACTGATAGAGTAAGATGACCACGGGTGGGGGTAGGCAGACAAGTGCGTGGAGGAAGAGGACCCAGAGAGAGATAACTTCCTGACAGAGCCTCACCTACATACTGGGCATGACGTGCATGATATGGAATAGACTATTGACCAATTTGGGTCTCAGTGCTAAGCCTGAAATTGAATCCTAGGCTAGTAACTGGGGCTGTGCTCCCTCACAGCTTCTCCTGCACGCACAGACTCTGGCACAGCAGAGAAGCTGAAGAGTCCTTGACTGTCCTGTGATCAGCTTCTTCTCAACGCAAATCCAAAACACAGCCTCTTACTAGCTACTGTGAAAATAGTTAACTCTGTCCTAGCCAAAACCATGACAGTTCCCCTCAGTAAGTTGCTCCTCTAAGGTAAACTGCTTGCCTTGCTGGAGCCTAGATTTGGCCCTAGTCTTCTCTGGTGGCCAGATTTGTGACAAAAAGCAATATAATCCATATTTCATTTTACTTAATTTGCCTAAATGTCTCTTTCTGGGGCTGCAGCAAAAGTTTTCAGCATAAGGTTCCTAAAAGGGAAGAGTTGAATTTTGTATGTATCATTAGAAGAAAACAGTGCACGATAGCACTGACATTGACAATTTAAGAATAAGAACATTGTGCCAAGCTTCTAGGTCATTTGAAGTTCTTCATGTGCTCAGGTAGTACCAAATGCTTATCTAATCTAATGTACTGGCTGATCTGAGGCTTTATTTAAGTTCAGATATAATGGATGATCACAGGTGTGCACTAGAAAACATCAGAGCATTGATTGGGTGTGCTGTAGCAAATATTAGGGTTTGTTTAGAAATCTAATTCTTCAGAGTGTTTTTGGTTGAAAAAACTGTAATAAAGTCTAAGGAAATAATAATGTGGGATCCGCCTAGTACAGCTGAAAGTTTGAGAAATTTTGGACTCAGATCGTGATATTTCAGAAAGCTGTGTATGGTTACAGTTAATAATGTCCTGTCAATTATGCCGTGTGCAAAATTTGACTAACTTCACAACGATAAATTGTACTACAAGTCTCTTTTTCACACAAACATGTTTTTAGATATTTCTTCAGAAGCAGTATACTGTACTGCTGCCTTTTGCAGCACTGTATTTGGTCTAGGCAGTATCTTGAACTGCTTGCCTTGTGGTCAGTTTTCTAAGCTGCT
The DNA here is from genome assembly GCA_011057875.1 of Pterocles orientalis. Lineage (NCBI taxonomy): Eukaryota > Metazoa > Chordata > Aves > Pterocliformes > Pteroclidae > Pterocles > Pterocles orientalis. The sequence goes on from WKFP01013676.1 coordinate 69,576, forward strand.
AGGATACACCGGATGGTATGTGTCATGGCTATGGTATTTTCTCACTAGACAGACTTTTTTCTATAGTAGATTGAACAGAGGCATGTCTGTAATTTTGTATTAACTAACAACAGATCTTAAACCCATGTCTATTAATTGAGGATATGGCTTTAAGACCTAGTTAACTGTTCAAGGTGCATGTTGAAGTCTCACAGGGGTGTAAGCCTGTCAAATGAGAAAACTCACTGGTGTTGGGGACATTTGTGTCAGCACTGCCTTACGTCTTTTGCTGTGTCTGGCAGAGCACGTTAGCAGAGGTCCTGGGAGTTGAAGATGATGGCCCCTTTGCCTCTGCAATTCATCCACCAGGCATGTCACAGTTGCAAGGCAAAACACTTGAGCTTATGCATCTGTGAGAGATGATTACCCAGTCATTGTCTTACAAGGGCTTAATGAATTCTACATGTTTTCTCAGCAGCTTTTTGTTGTGATGGCACAGTCATTTAATACATTTATTGATGCCTGATCTCACTGTAACCTTGGGAAGGTCTGGAGCTTCAGACACTGCTATTTCCCTAAGACAATCCAGATAGGAAGCTGTCTCGTCTTTCTATTTTTTTTGGCAATCTTCATCCCACCGTGACTTGAGGCAGTGCCATCTGCTTGGAGTTGGGGGTGCTGGCACAGGGAGGAAAGTGTTTTAAATGGTAGGACTATTCATCAGCTTTCTACTCTGTGCCAACATCAAGGACATTTTAATCTTGATCTTGGCTGCATGCTAAAGGTAAGAGGGCATTTTGGATCAAAGTCTTTACATGAAGTATAGCTTTTGGCCCTGTTCATGCAGCCTGATGCTTGGTTTGCCTGCCAGGACTCATTTGCCACCCTGTGTCTGCAAGGGAATGTATAGGTTGACAAGCAGCAGTAAAACCCTACTTCCAAGTACGGTAGCTCTGGAGAAACTGTGTATCATGGCAAAAATAAATTATTTGGACAAGCATATATGGATTGGAGTGGTTGTTGGATATCTACTGTGTTAACTAACTCTTCTGCCAGGCATTGTGAAGCAATGAAAAATGTTGAATTTTTTTGTTTGTTTGTTTCAAAAAGCCTCACAAACTTTAGTTTTATTGGAAAATTATTGAGTAGCTGTATCAGAGAGCAAGCCTGGCTCCCTAAATCTTAGCCTCAATGCTCCTTAAAGCAAATAACAAATGGTCCTCAAAATGTCCCGTGTTGGTGAAGACTCATGAGTGCCTCTTCCTTGTTCCTCACGTTCTCTGATGTCTCTTCTAACAGGAGGGAAGCAGACTGCAGTGTAGGGCTCCAGTGTCGTTCAATATTTGCCTCTGACTGTGAAATGCTCTGTTGGGGATCTTTGTGTGTAAGTGGATTGTAAACTATTTGCATTATTACACAGGCCACAGATTTTAACCCATAATCTTGGTCATAACAGCTCTGCTGGTGAATGTTGTATGCAGAAAGAATGGCCCTCAGACTGATGAAAAGACACGTACAAAACTCAGAAAGCCCTGAATAATCCAGATATACACAAACGTGAACATTAAATGAATGTTGGTGGAGTGGGAGACAGGCCCTGCATATCTTTCTTCATCAAATTGCCTGACTGAATTAAAGACCAAACCTTGCTTACCTGCTCTGGTTTCTGAAAATTTCCCTTAGCACAAGTAGTAACTCTGTCTGCACAGTCCATTCCTTCTCTGGAAAAATGCTGGTGTTGCAGTGGCTTTTTTATTTTTTAGACAGATCCAATAGAAAATTAAAAATATTTTGAAGGCTGCTTCAGTTTACTATGCACAGGAATCTTAAATAGCAACTAAGGAACAAACATATAGCAGTGTTGTTCTGTGCTTTTGCTAGACTTAGCTGGACTTCCACACAGTATTTTACTTTGGTGCAAAGCAGGTATAGGAGACTACCTGAACTGTTGTGTTTTCCACCCGTTTGGTACTGTTGGAGGCCTGCAAGAAATGCAGGCAAAAATGGAGAATGAAAACATATCCTAGTGCAAGGGCTAAATACACCTCTGTGTGCAGCCTTGTGCCTGTGCAAATGATTGCAATGAGAAATAGAAGGATGAAAAGCAGGGAGACACTTTGTCTCACCAGCACAGAGAACTGGCCAGCACTGAGAGCGAGAGTATGAAGCACCAGAGTAACATGGGGTGCATGTTCACCCCTCTGCTTTCCCTAGAGTCAAGCACCTCTGTATGAGATGAAGGGGTAAATATCTTGTGTGTGTCCGGGTGTATACGTATCTGTGGACACAGAGAGATGTGAGTTCTGCAGGTATAAAATTGGTCTTCCTTGCATAAATTGTTTTAGAGCAAACAATTCATTTTTAGGCTTGTCCCAAAAAGCTTTGATGACCAGCTATGACTGTAACGCTGCATTTGACGTAAGGTGTAGTTTTCCCGTTTAAAGACAACATCCATGGGTGAAACTTCACAGAGTGAGGGTTACTGCAAAAGGCAAAACTGTTCACATTGTGTTTTCATCTCCCTTCCCATTACAAAATCCAACATACTGCAGCCAAGTGTCCCCATGAGTCACTGTCCAGTAATTAATCTCTGCTATGCCAAAGGCATTCAAAGCCACAGAACAGAGTCACTAAAGGGAATACTGTATTAGCTGTAAATTAAAGTTTAACAGGCTCTAGCTCTTCTTTCTCTTGTGGCTGCTACTTTAAGAATATTTCTAAGTGGAAAATGGAAACTTGCCAATATGAGGAGGAAGGGAAAAGGGGGAGTGGCTGTTCCTCTGTGACTTAAAATGTGTGTTCAACAACAACAAAGCCAGTATCAATCATGAGACACTAATGCATAAGGTGTGTCTAGAAAATAAGCAGGTCATTAAGGAAAGAAAAAAAGTTATTCCTGCCTAATTTTTAGGAACTTGTTTGAACAGGAGACAGTACCAGCTGGGCAGTTTTGTCTCACTGATGGCTTTATTAATGATTTTTTTTTACAGTAGTGGACCTGGAAACACTTTGAATTATTAATTCTCAAAGCAAGACAGTCTATCAGATTCTCAGTTTTATGCTGTGATTCTCTTGGACGTATTTCACCAAGGGTATAAAACTGTCTTGTCTGCAGGCCTTCTCTGCCAGGTAAAAGAGGTCCTGCTTTGACCTACTCCTGTTCCAAGTCTCTAAATGAAGGAGTGCTTTGACAGCACATCTGAGTTATGCTCCGAGATTACTGTGCTAGAGGTAACCACTGCTGTTTGTGTGCATGACCAGAGCTGCAACATAAATGCTTTCGTGAGAACTGGGTGCGGTCTTCAGAGATGGCCTGAGTCTGCTGGGAAATTCGGGTCTATCCCTACCAATATATCCTCTGTCTCTTTCTTATTTGGGAGAATCCACCCTTGTTTTCTAGAGAGAGGAGTCTTTTGAGCTTTCTTTACTAAGACTCTCCAGGCATGTAGATGCCCTGGTTGAGGTGAGCTGTATGCATTTCAGCAATCATATGGGTCCAGAAAGGTTTTTGTTCAACATACGCATTTCAGGTGGATGGCTCTGTGTACCACAGCCCTGCCTCATGCTCAACACTGAGCCTGGTGCTGCCTCATGTCCCCTGGTTTGTGTGGCACCTTCTGGAAGGGGTAGCTCCCTGCCTACTCTTTTCCCAGCGAACTAATAACAGTAATGAACAATAATATTATATGCAGTTTGAAAAGCACATGAACTGCTTACCAGTGTGTGTCCAGAAAGTTCTAGAACAGCTTGCATTTTACCTGATTATAATTTTTTAATAGTGCGTATACTTAATTTCACAATGGTTGTCTCTGGCTTTCACTGAATGTTACTTCTACTTCTGTAGCTCCTCTTTAGTGCTAATGTCAGTATTTCCAGTATCACATTGTGCATTTTCTTGCAGTCGGGTGTAAATACATGAATCTTTATTTGCTCACAGGTTACGAGAAAAGGTCCTCTGACTTCACGTGACTTCACGTGAGTATTTGTTGCCATCATCTTTGTCCATGTTGTGGTGTTGCGTGCCCTTACAAAGTCCTGCAATCTAATCAGCTGTCTTGCTTTCCAAAAGCTGGGCATTTTCTTGGCGCATGCTGTTTGCCATAGCATGTGTAACCCCATGTGATGTTTGTATTTTTCATGAGCTCTGACACCAAGCTCCACATTCCCTTCTGCCAAAGGGTTTTGATTTGGTTTGTTTTGTTTTGTTTTAATCAACATAATTAAAAAAGAATGCTAAATTACAGCAGCATGACGTTATCAGTCCTGCCACTGTACACCTTGAGGCACAGTTGGTGAGATGCCAGCCTCAGCAGCAAAGTCACTTCAGAGTTTTGTGATGTAAGTCGTTGGATGTTCCAAGAAGGAAAGGGGTTATTGCTTACCTGAATTCTTTCAATGATACAGTCCTAGTGCATATTCTTCCTCCCCTCCGAATGCTTTTAATATCTTTTGTCTAAACCCACGTCCTGGTCAGAAACACCTCAGAGCCTAGGACTTTGACACCAGTTTGCTTCATCTGTTGTCTGAGCTCAGGCTTCTGAGCACTGTGCCTCAGCTCAGTGCAACAACTTCCAACTGGCTTCTGTAAAAAGCACTTCAAGGCACAGTTCAGTGAAGCTGTGGCCAAGTCCTTAGAGAACGGAGTGGAAACGTCTCATGCTAGCTTTGTTCCTTAAGCAGCAATCCAGGAAATGATGCCTTCCGTCTGGATGAGGCAATTTCTCTTGCTTGGCAAATCTTTTTATTTTGTCAAAGACACGTTCCCTTTTGGGAGCCACTGACATCTTCAGAGTTCTTCACAGCACTTTCTCCTCTGAGTCCAAACTGGGCTTACATGAGGGACCAGTTGTCACTTGCGACTGTAACCTACCTAACATCGTTTAAACACAAAATTCACCGATTGGCTGTGGATGGTCATATCCCTGTGGGTGACGAGTGTGGGTACTTTCTCTCTGCTGTAAAAATGTCACCTGGCTCTATGTGTGATGACGTCATTTGGCCCAGGAGCTCTACACAGAAACAGAAATAGTCTCTAATACAGAAGGCTGGCTGCTCTAAGCCATTGGCATAGGTCAATGCCTTGAAGTAAATCTGAGAGCTAGTACGGCCCTGAGTTAAGACTTCAGAATTTGGCTCCCTAACAATAGTTGAACGCAACAAAAATACTGTCTTGGGGGTGGTCTGTGGTGTTCAGAACAAACGGAAAGCAGAAGCTAGGCTTTGTTATAAGAACGATGTGAATCCTCC